>MU260838.1:45000-50000 GCA_020310875.1 Ceratopteris richardii | reverse complement strand
TTCCATTAGTCAATGTTCACTTTTGTACTTTGCATGCATTCATGAGGATCTTTGATAGGCTTTTGAAGCTCCATGTTGAATATGCATTTGCAATGAAACCACTAGAGAGGTCTATAATAGCAATCCAGAAAATAGAAGATCTTTTGAATTCTATAGGTTGTCATGGTGGCCACGTATCTTTAGTTGTTAAGAAGTATGGTGAGTCTCAAGAGATTTTACAACAAGTTTCAATGACTGGGAAGAAGGCACGACGTTTCTTTAAAAAAGATGTGAATAGTCAAGATGATGGGAAATGGGAGCTTTGGAAGGACCTCTGTTCAATTACAACTGACAATGATAGTCAGGTTGATCTCATTAACAAGCGAAAGAAGGTTTGGTCATCGTTCGATCAATTGTTACATTTGATGTGTTTGGCTTCCACTAATGCTTCACAACGAGAATTATTCCAAGTGACTTTGAAGGAGTTTACACAGTCATTCATCTTATCTTGGGGAGAAAGCAACATTACACATTACATAGTAAGTTTCGCTTACATTTTTTTATTTGGTCTTAAACACTATGTGTATATCTTATTGACCAGATCATAGCATATTCTTTTTGCACATAGAGCATATTTTATGAATCGATATGGGTCACTGGACATTTTTAGTACACAAGGAATGGAGAAGTCACATTACAGGGCTAGAGGTGTTTACTTTAAAAACACTCGTCATGGGGGTGGTCTACTCCAATCAAACTATTTAGAAGAAATGTTCAATTGGTTCTTTCGTGCGACATTTGCTAGAAAATATGTAATGGAAAAGGCATGTGAGTCACAACTAGCAAAGATTACACGAAAGCTACAACATGATATTGCAAGAGAGAAGTGGATGTCATCGTCAGGACCCGAACATCATGCCCAATGGCATTCACAAAGAGTCCGCGAGGGTTCTGCTTGGAAATAATTTCCAAACTCTTAAAATGCATTATACTTTTCAAGGTTTTTATAACCCCTTTCACTTCAAATAAAATTCTACTATTTTTGTGAATATACTTTTAATGTCTTAAAACTAATTTTTATCCATTTAAATGTGAACAGGACAATTCTTAAGTGAAAGCCTATAAATAGAGGTGTCCTTCCTCATTTTACCACTTTACAATCTAAGAGAATGGCACGCACAAAGCAGACTGCTAGGAAGGATCATGTCGTCTACCCTAGCCATGTGCAAGGTACTCAGCGCCCAACATGGATGACACCCCACAAGAAGCGTCGAACCACAAGCCACTCTTCAAGACGAAACTCAGGTGCAGGGACACAGTCCGGTAGCATTGCATCGCGGGGGGATGAAGGTTCACCAGAGAGAGATGTATCCCAAGAAATAAATTATTCCCCTTCTGCATCTCATGATGAGCCCCCAATCAGGACACTAGTGAAGGCAAGGCCCAAACAACGAGGACATAGACGAGTTGTGATTGAGACATCAAATTTATCGATTTCCTCAGATGAAGAAAGTATAAATGAGCCACCATGGAACAATGATGATATCCCCGTGAACCATCGAGTAACACAAGGAGGCAAGACACTCCCCCCAGGACAAGGACAAAGACCAACCGATGAAGAAAGAGAGCAAGGTCGGGCAGAGGAAGTAAATGATGAGGCAGGACCATCTAGGCGTCCTCCAAGAAGAAAGAAGAAAAACTATCAACCACGTCGTAGACCACAACGACCACAACCCAACATCCCCCCAAATGCAAGAGCACCACAAAGGCGCAGAAAGCAAACCAGAGCCTTTGTGGAGATTCGACACTATCAAAAGTCTGTGGAGCTTCTGATTCCACGAAGGTCATTTGCAAGAGTTGTGAAGGAAGAGATCCAACGCTATTGCGCTGGACTTCGTATCCAAGGGATAGCCATTGAAGCTCTACAAGAAGCTGCAGAGGCGTATCTTATATCAATGTTGGAGGACTCTAACCTATGTGCCATCCATGCAAAGAGAGTGACAATACAACCTAAAGATTTGCAGCTAGCTAGGAGAATTAGAGGGAATAACCATTAACCATAATTTGTACTCCCTTGTTTGGATAACCTTTTGTATATCCCATACGATGAATATTTTGTAAAACCCAAATGATGAATATAATCTTTGTCTTGTCATATTTGCTCTCCCAAATGTTTATCTCTTAGTGTACATGTTTTGAAGTTTATTTCTCCTATGTTTGTAGGTGTGTTTTTCCAGTACATCTTTGAAGTGTTTTTCATAGTTGTATCATTCTTTTTTCTGTACTTGTTGTAAGTGGTAATGCTATTTAATGCATTTCATGGCCAAGAAATGCCAAAAAAAGGCCTGCCACAGAAACGCGGGGATGGGCCCTGCAAAAGTTTTGCAGGGCCTATCCCTGCGTTTTTGTGGCAGGCCTTTTTTTGGCATTTCCAAGCCATGAAAACCCATGCCATGCACATGGGGGCATATGATTAGCCTTGGCTAGAGTGCACTGCATGCTAAACCCCTGACCAATAGCTAAGAAATGTTTATGAACATACATACATGCACTGATTTACTGCTGCATGCTTATATGCACCCAGAGGAGTCTTAATTTTCTCTAATTATTGCATATAAGAAGAGTGTTCCACATTTCCCCAAGTGAAGGTGCTAATTGAGAAGATAGACTTGCAATACAGGTAACCTAGTGCATAGGATGGCCTAGGAATGCAAAAAAAAGGCGTGCCACAGAAACGCGGGGATGGGCCCTGCAAAAGTTTTGCAGGGCCCATCCCCGCGTTTCTGTGGCAGGCCTTTTTTTTGCATTCCTTAGCCATTCCATGCATTTTGGGCAACACAAATTACAAGAAACAATGGAAAAAGACTGATTAAACTGTGCAAAAGTTATGAGATTGTCAAACCATAAAGATATAATAGATTGAATGCACATGGAAATTGGAAAAACAAAACATTGGTATTATAAAGTTTTTACAATTGGCTCTTGGCCTTGAGCCTCTCCACTACATTCTTTCTTCTCTGAAAAGATAGAGGCAATTGGTAAGTCAAAACTGACTGGGATATTAATTGAGGGTCTGTCAATCCAAGACCCAAAGCTATTCCTATTTGACCTAATATTTTTCCTCTAAAGTTAACTCCTAGGGTAGTAAGGGCAAGGGACTTCCTAACTAGAAATATACAATTGGTCCCTTGCATTATTGTAGATAGGCACAAAACTTTACTCAAGGCCTTCATACACCAAGTCATGAAGTGTCCTTGAGGGGAAAAGTCCTTGTGGATTATTACAAAATCTTCCTTTGGCAATTTTCCAATGTACTGTGCCAAGGAAGAGCCATGGCCCCGGGAAACACGGTCACCACCACTCCTTGCTGCAAATTTATCCACTTCAATTGTTTCCTGCACATAGACAATCATAAAATTAAATAGATACATCTTGTATGAATATGAGACAACCATAAATGTCAGTAGAGACTTACATCTTGAAGCCTGTCTTCATCCTCTCCTCTTCCCATTGCATCTAGTGGAATTGATGAATGGGCCATGCCACTTTGCTCCACAACAGGGGATGTTGGAATCTTCTTCTCCAAAATTCTTTCCCTTGCTGTGGCTAGATCTTCTTCACTGGCATCTTGGTTGGCATGGCTCAAAATCTCTTCACACACAAATGCAATGGTGTCCGCAACTGATTCACCAAGTGGAATTGTTGCCTTTTCGATAATGTCAGAAGTGTTGTCCATGGGAACATCCGAGGTTGAGCTGAAAATACTAAGGCATTCGTCGAGGCGTAGACCGAATGCCTTCTCAATATCATGCAGGAACAAAAATTCCTCTCCATCAACAAGTACAACTGAAAACATTTCCATCTCTACCTCTGGTAGAGTGGGTTCCACGGGGTCTAAGTTGGAGGGTGGACTCTTCTGTGTACTGGCTTCCTTTAATTTGTCCACTACTCCTTGAGGAAATTCTCTGGAAATTTTTTGACTCTCTTCTAATAAGTTGAGAGCTTCTGTCTGGGGTTCCTTCTTGTCATCTACAAAACCCCTAGTAACAAGATGGGGTAGGTCCATGGGTGAAGGTTCGGGCTCCTCATTGACAAAAAAGATTGTTGTTGCTATGTAGAAAAGATATTTTCTTCCCATTTTCCTTTTCTTATTTAATTGTTTAATTAAGGGCACTGTGTCATCTAACAGGTGCCCTGAAGCCTCAGCAATCGCCATGAAACGCTTTAAGCGCTTCGCAAATGCCTCATCTCCTTTATGAATGTAAAAAAGCAGGTCACAGGGGACCCATTTACACTCATATGCTGGAATATCTATGGCATATCTTAAAATATAGAGTTCCATAAAATCTGTGATCTCATCGATCACATCGGAATTCATGGCTATTGTCCCTTCAAGATTAGGGACTCTACAGACTAGGTCATACAAATCCGTACGACCATTGTAGTCTGTAGTTTCCAAAAACTCCATGAATAAATCTCGAGGAGATTTCATGGGAGTGGAAGTGCTAGCAGCCATTGCTTGCGCGCGAGATTTCTAGAGGCTTGCAGTCTGTGCTTTCTAGCTCTTTGAGAGTGCAAATGTGAGAAATGAGCGTATAGAGCCATTTTTATAGCAGTTTCAAGTTTTTAAATTGACTGGGCCCACTTTTAAAAGTATAGAATAAAGAAGTGCAATTTCAAAAAATGAGTTTCGGATGACAAAATAATGCACAGAAAAAAACATGGGCAACCACATTTCAAAGTAGTGAACAGAATTTTTGACATTCCAAAAGTTTTGAAATTATCATTGCAGAGAATAAGGTATATACAATATCTAATTGTCCTACTTTTTACAAGGTTCTTGAAAGTGCAAAAACCATGAGATACAATGACTAGGGCCCAAGAAGTGACATTATCAGGTTGCAAAAGAACTATGACAATGAGAGCTCTGTTCCATCTTTGCTCCAATCTACAGGGACTTTCATTTTGTATTCCATTCTTCTGCCCACCTATAATCAATTTGCAACAAATTGAAGTCATTA
>MU260838.1:27500-37500 GCA_020310875.1 Ceratopteris richardii | reverse complement strand
ATACATATAGCCTCCTCATGTGTAATTACATCCCATAGTCTATCACTTGCAATCACCAAAAATCCAACATCCTCGGTTATTTTTTCCTCCTCCTTTTCATTGTGTGATAGTGCAACCATAAACTTCGGCATTAAATAGACCTCCGAACTTCGTATATCATTTTGAAATGTTCCATTGCGGAAGCCACCCTCCAACCCTCTCCTTGCCGCTACCATTGTTGTCCTCAGAAGCAAGAGATGATAGGCTACTTAAATTATAGGGTGTGTGCGTGTATGCGCGTGTATGTGGGTGTTCGTGTGTGTATGTGTGGGTGTGCGTGTGTGTATGTGTGAGTGTGTGTGTGTGTGTGTGGGTGTGAATGTGTGTGGGTGTGCGTGTGTGCGTGTGGTTGTGTATGCGTGGGTGCACGTGTGTGTTTGTGTATATGTGTGTGTGAATGTGTATGTGAGGATGTGCGTGGGTATGCATGTGTGTGGGAGTGAGCGGGGGCGGGGGGGTGCGGGAGGCAGCTGGTGAGGGGGTTATGCATGTGTGAGGGGTGGTGTGAGGGGTGGGCCGCGGGGAGAGTCAGCGGGGGCGCGGGGGAGTGCAGCGGGGGGTGCGGGGGAGTGTAGCGGGGGGGCGGGGTGGGGTGGCGGGGCAGGGGAGCGGGGTGGGGTGGCGGGGATGGGAGAGAGAGAGAGAGAGAGAGAGAGAGAGAGAGAGAGAGAGAGAGAGAGAGAGAGAGAGAGAGAGAGAGAGAGAGAGAGAGAGAGAGAGAGAGAGAGAGAGAGAGAGAGAGAAAGGGAGAGGGGGGTCACGCGGGGCAGCGGGGAGAGAGAGAGAGAGAGAGAGAGAGAGAGAGAGAGAGAGAGAGAGAGAGAGAGAGAGAGAGAGAGAGAGAGAGAGAGAGAGAGAGAGAGAGAGAGAGAGAGAGAGAGAGAAAGGGAGAGGGGGGGGTCACGGGGGGCAGCGGGGAGAGAGAGAGGGAGAGAGAGAGAGAGAGAGAGAGAGAGAGAGAGAGAGAGAGAGAGAGAGAGAGAGAGAGAGAGAGAGAGAGAGAGAGAGAGAGAGAGAGAGAGAGAGAGAGAGAGAGAGAGAGAGAGAGAGAGAGAGAGAGAGAGAGAGAGAGAGAGAGAGAGAGAGAGAGAGAGAGAGAAAGGGAGAGGGGGGGGGGGTCACGCGGGGCAGCGGGGAGAGAGAGAGAGAGAGAGAGAGAGAGAGAGAGAGAGAGAGAGAGAGAGAGAGAGAGAGAGAGAGAGAGAGAGAGAGAGAGAGAGAGAGAGAGAGAGAGAGAGAGAGAGAGAGAGAGAGAGAGAGAGAGAGAGAGAGAGAGAGAGAGAGGTTGAATGGGGGGGACGAATGGAGGGTATGAATGGGGGGGACGAATGGAGGGGTTGAATGGGGGCGACGAATGGAGGGGTTGAATGGGGAGAACAAATGGAGGGTTTGAATGGGGGGGACGAATGGAGGGGTTGAATGGGGGGGACGAATGGAGGGGTTGAATGGGGGGGACGAATGGAGGGGTTGAATGGGGGGGACGAATGGAGGGGTTGAATGGGGGGGACGAATGGAGGGTATGAATGGGGGGAACAAATGGAGGGGTTGAATGGGGGGGACGGATGGAGGGGTTGAATGGGGGGGACGAATGGAGGGGTTGAATGGGGGGACGAATGGAGGGGTTGAATGGGGGGACGAATGGAGGGGTTGAATGGGGGGGACGAATGGAGGGGTTGAATGGGGGGGACGAATGGAGGGGTTGAATGGGGGGGACGAATGGAGGGGTTGAATGGGGGGGACGGATGGAGGGGTTGAATGGGGGGACGAATGGAGGGTATGAATGGGGGGAACAAATGGAGAGGTTGAATGGGGGGGACGGATGGAGGGGTTGAATGGGGGGGACGAATGGAGGGGTTGAATGGGGGGACGAATGGAGGGGTTGAATGGGGGGAGCGAATGGAGAGGTTGAATGTGGGGGACGAATGGAGGGTATGAATGGGGGGGACGAATGGAGGGGTTGAATGGGGGGAACGAATGGAGGGGTTGAATGGGGGGGACGAATGGAGGGGTTGAATGGGGGGGACGAATGGAGGGGTTGAATGGGGGGGACGAATGGAGGGGTTGAATGGGGGGAACAAATGGAGGGGTTGAATGGGGGGGACGAATGGAGGGGTTGAATGGGGTGACGAATGGAGGGGTTGAATGGGGGGAACGAATGGAGGGGTTGAATGGGGGGGACGAATGGAGGGTATGAATGGGGGGGACGAATGGAGGGGTTGAATGGGGGGAACGAATGGAGGGGTTGAATGGGGGGGACGAATGGAGGGGTTGAATGGGGGGGACGAATGGAGGGGTTGAATGGGGGGGACGAATGGAGGGGTTGAATGGGGGGAACAAATGGAGGGGTTGAATGGGGGGGACGAATGGAGGGGTTGAATGGGGGGGACGAATGGAGGGGTTGAATGGGGGAGGACTGTTCGTTGCGTTATTGACGTGAAAAGCATGCCCATAAATATGTATGCACGTATTGCCGAGAGCAGGATTCGAACTCGCGTCCGTTGTTTGAGAATGATCTCTTCTATCCAAGGCGCCCGTCGTTATATCTTGTGGAAGGAATGGATAGGATATTCACAGATGCTGTAATCGATGGTTTGCGCCCGTCGTGTTATAGACAGTCCTAAAAGGAGGTACTTATGGAGTACTACAGACCCCCACATCAAGCTTTTGCACCGTCCCTGGTGCAATTTCTCCCTTATTTTACTTATTTCAAAGAGATCCAGTTATACAAAAAAGAAACACGGTATGTACAAGGAATGAAGTGCTTCCATTTTGACCTAATTCGGATACTTCTTCACCCTGGAGATGTTGACCAGGGGAATCCTTTTACCCTGCAGATCTTCCAGATGCACAGCACCATGTGGCAATACCTTGATTACCTTATAAGGTCCTATCCACTTGGGTGCCAATTTAGTTTGAATTGGTGGAACCTCATGCACTAAAACCATGGACCCTTCCTGAACTTCATTGGATCTCAGATACCTGTCATGCAATTTCTTGCGCTCTTCTTGTGTCACCAGATGTTTTTGCATTGCCCCTTCTCTGTACTCTTCTAATGCCACCAATCTCTGAATGGGGGGTTCAATTCCAATGGATTTGATTCCTATTTCTTTTCTGATGATAAACTCAAATGGTGCCAATGCCTCTTTCCCATAAACTAAGCGAAATGGAGTCTCGCCTGTGGTTCCCCTCTTCGTGGTTCTGAAAGCCCAAATTGCACCAATTAGTGCTACTGGCCAAGAGCTTTGATGATCAAAAGATAATTTGCGAAGTAGTCCAATCAAAATCTTATTGGAACTCTCTGCTTGGCCATTTGCCCTTGGGTAATAGGCACAAGACTTTTTATGGAAGATTTTGTACTTGTCAAATATAAACTGGAGCAATTGATTTACAAAATGTGTGCCCCTATCACTAGTAATTTCTAGTGGGCAACCAAATCTTGAGAAAATACGTTTATACATAAATTTAGCTACTATTAGAGCCGTGCAGTCCACAGTAGCTTTAGCCTCTATCCATTTAGTGGCATAACATGTGGCCATCAAAATATACTTTTTACCTCCTGGTTGACCAATTGGGTAAATTGGCCCAATAAAATCAAGACCCCATTGTTCAAATGGAAGCCATCCGGTAGATATGACTAATGGTTGGAAATTCAATCTGGTTGGCGTGGGAGCACACCTCTGGCAGATGTGGCATTCTTTTGCAAACTTGTGGCATCCCTGAAAATATGAGGCCACCATAAACCTTTGTGGATGATTCTATGAGCCAATTCTTCCCCCCTTAGATGTCCTTCACTGTGTGCAGCCTCCAGCAGAAGATTTACCTCCTCTGGATAGACACACTTTCTCAATATATCATCCTGACAGTATTTATATAAATTTCCATTTATAAGAGAATATGCTTTGGTTTTCAAGAGCAATCTTCTCTTTTCTACAGGTGTCAAGTGTTCTGGGATCTTTCCACTAGTAAGAACATGGAGAATTTCATCATACCAATCAGTCCATATTGCTACTAGAAAAAGATTGCTATCCACCAATTCATCATTAATACCTGTTGCCTTTTCGCTCATTGCCGTCCTGGACACTTGATCTGCCATGTAGTGCTCTTTTCCTGGCTTAATATGAATATCAAAATTAAATTCCTGAAATAGGAGTAACCATCTTCAAATTCTTCCAGCTACTCTAAGCTTGTTTATCAAATACTTCAAGGGCTGATGATCAGAGATAACAATGAAATGTACACCAAGGAGATAATGTCGAAACTTCTGAAGAGCAAATACGATAGCCAAACCTTCTCTTTCCGTTGTACTGTAATTTCTTTCAGCTTGGTTGAGTAGTCTGCTTGCATAAGAGATAGGTCTATCCACTTTGTGAGATGATGGTTGAGCTAGAACTGCACCAACAACATGAAGACTAGCATCTGTATGCACATGAAATTCCAATGAACAATTAGGAACACTTAGAAGTGGAGCAGTACATAGCCTCAACTTTAGTTCACAAAATGCTTTGTCGGCTTCAGCACTCCATGAGAAAGGGATCTTTTTACTGGTAAGCCTTGACAAGGGCTTAGCAATTTCTGAATACATCCTAATGAATCTTCTATGATACCCTGCATGGTCCAAGAAACTTTGCACTTCCTTTGGGCTTTGTGGAATTGGCATAGAAAGAATAGTTGTAACCTTTGCAGGGTCAACAGTTATACCTTCAGCAGATACTATGTGACCAAGAAGAGTACCCTTAGTGACCAAAAAGTGACATTTATCAAGATTCAATTTCAAACCCGTTTTGAGACATTGCTCAAAAATTTCTTTTAGATTTTCCAAATGATCATGGAAATCTTGTACTGCCGCCCTTCTATCTGTACCTGAGAATACTGAAAAGTCATCCATAAAAATATGCGGAGAAAGGTTGTTAACCATTTGCCCAATATCAGATACATCGTTCTATTAAATGAAGCTGGTGCATTCTTCAAACCAAAAGCCATACGAGTATAGACATAAGTGCCCCAGGGAGTAACAAAGGCTGTTTTATCCCTATCATCAGGGTGAATTACTATCTGGTTGTAGCCACTAAAACCATCCAAGAAACTATACAAAGTGTGACCAGCTACTTCCTCAAGCACCTGCTCTGTGAAGGGCTAAGGAAATCCATCTTGAATAGTCACTTTATTCAAAGCACGAAAATCAACACATACTCTTATTTTTCCACTATTTTTCTTGGGCACAATAACCATAGAGGAAAGCCACCTGGAATGTTCTACTGGAACAATTATATCCGCTTCTTCTAGTTTTGTAATCTCTGCTTTTACTGCCTCTGCATACTTCGGATTGAGTCTATATGGCCTACTTCTTACAGGCGCGGCTCCCTCAACTAAGGGAATCCGATGTAACCCAAGCTCTTCAGGTATCCCTGTTAGATCTTTGTAGGACCATGCGAAGACACTTTTATAAGTAAAAAGCAAAGAAGTTACCTTCTCTAGCAAGAGAGGATAATGCCACAACCAGGATGCCAAATGGACCATTTGAGGGTTCTCCTCATCCCCTAAATTTACTTCTTGAACCAATGTTTCAGGACTGGTCTTGCTTGAGAAATCATCTCCACTATGTGCAGGAGTGGATTTTAATTTATATTTTGCAACCTGTTCTTTCATCCATCCTTGAGGTATATCTGCAAAAGGAAGATCTTCTCTGCTCTTAGGTTCATAATCTTCCCTCCCTGATACTTTTATATTGGTTTCCTCCTCAAAGCTTGTATTTTCCTTCAATTGCTCATTCTCCAACACCTTGTAGTCTTCATTGCCCTTTTCTGTAATTTCCTTATCTGCAACTTCTTCCTCAATTTCATTGATCTCCACTGTGCAACACTCTGCACTTCCCATCATCCAATTTAACAATGTATCATCTTCATGGGGTAGAGAGGGCATTACCTGAGTATCCACAGTATATCCAGTGGTTTTTCCTGAATCAAATCCTTCTTCCAAGTGTAGTTGCAGTTAGCTATTGGTGCTTGTTGAAATCCATAGTTTATTTTTCCCCCAGTCTTGCAAAGCTTTTGCTTGTCTCAGCCAAGGTCTCCCCAGGAGCAAAGGATAGGAAGTCTCTTGTGGAAGTGCAATAACAACAAAATCCAACACAAAGTGGCAACCCTGTACTATCATCCGTACCTTTTTAATAATGCCAAGAGGCGCAACCGGATGTTGATCTGCTAGTGTAACTATAAATGGTGCCATTTTGGTGGGGTTCAAATTTAGCTTCTTCATTGTAAAATCTGGCATCAAATTGATACCAGAGCCTCCATCTATGATCACACCTGTAAGAGCTTCATCCTTTATACAAACTGATAATCTTGAACTGTGGTAGTCTGCTAAGGGTGCAGGGGGAAAATCAACCATGAATCCATGTATACTAGGTGATTGGACTAAGTGAGCAGAGTGTATAATCTTCAGTAAGTCACTTCTTATTTTTGAATCCATCCTTATAAGTTCATATAGACTAACCTTGTGATGAATACCTTTCAAGATCTGTTCAATGTTTACCTCCTGAGTGTTTTCTTGCAGACTTGTTGATTGGCCCTTTAGAGAAGTAGTCATCTTATCATAAGCTCCTTGAATCTCTACTTGGTCCTTCCATCCAGACTTCTTTTCCCCCTCTTTATCCTGAAATCCTTGTTGTTCATCTCTCTGGGTTACAGCTGCTTGCCTAGCTCTAGTCATTATGGGCATAGTAGAGGATGAAACCACATAAGTCTGAGTGGTTTTCACTTCTTCATGTGGAGAGACTGCAATCATGTGGATTGGAGCAGGACGACCTCTTGGGCAATCTTTAGTATAATGATCCTTGGCCTCTGAACAATGTTGACAAGGAGGCGCATCTTTTGGAAGAGAACACCGATTTTGCATGTGGCCATACTCACCACAACGATAACACATCAAAGGTCTATTGTATCTAGGCTTTGTGGGCCGATTCTCCTCCCTATTAGATGTATTTGAAGTACTAGCATAGTATGAATCCAAAGTTTGAGGGTTACTTCTTTGCTGTGTACCCTTGAGGTAGTAGCAATCCCTTGCTTCATGACCATCTTTTCCACAAAATTGATAGCTTACCTTAATAGGGCAATTAGCGTTGGAATGTCCATTGTTATTACATATTGTACACCAAATTTGTCTCCTTATATCCTGAGTGGTCTTCAAGTCTTCTAACTCTCGGCGAAGTTGAGCTACTTCATCATCAGTGCGACGCAGTGGTGGCAAGACCTTCTCTTCTTGTTGATTTTGTTGCATTTTTAATGCCTCCAGTTCCCTCCTTAGTTGCTCAATAGGATCCAGGTCTGCAGCATACTTAGGTTGTGTATCCCCTTCAAAATGTTGCCTTGCTACTTCAATGCGTGATGCCGCTGCAACAAAATCATTGAGGGTGGCATCCAATCTAAGAGACTCACGAAGCTTCTGCTTAGATGACCTGGGCAGAGCCTTCTCTATCCACTTTTTAACCAAAAAGTCACCTGGAGCATGTGGTAGACGTGCAACAAGTGCTTTTGTTCTAGTGTGAAGTTCATGAAAAGATTCACCTGGTCTTAGCTTCAAATTCTATAGCTGATCTAGAGCTCTTTCCGAGGAATCACTTGGTCGGAACGTCTGTGAGAACGCCGCCTTCAAAGCCTCCCATGTAGTGAAATGGCCATCTGCATATTGACTATACCACTTATCTGCAAGACCCTCCAATGTGGAAGGAAAGAGCACCAACATTGCATCCTCTCTATTCTGCAGACCTCGTCCACGACATAAAGAGATGAATCTCCTCACATGATCATCAGCATCCTCATAAGCTTGTCCCTTGAAGGTAGGGAATTTGATGTTTAATCTGGAGAGCAAATGAGAGAGGTCCTCCATTTGTACTGGTGTTTCTTCGGACGTATTTGAGGAGAAGTCTAGAGTTCTCCTATACCTCTCTTTTGACAATGGTGTCCCACCCAAATCAATAGATAAATTTAGGGAGGGTAGAGGGGAGGTAGACTCACTAGCCGTGGTTATTGCTAACTTGTTAAGGCTCCTCCAAACACGAAGAGACTCCTTATCTGCTCGTGTATGGGTCATGTACCTATTCGCAATTGCAATAGGGCAAAGAACCTCTCACAGAAATGCAAAGGTCCCACCGTGCGTGCCAAACTGTAGAGGAGGTACTGGGGTATCCACTTTTAACAAAAGTAGATATTAAAGATTAACACATCCAGTACGTAGCCTACTCAAGGGGGGTTCTCTTTAGGGAAGTATACCCTTTAACATTTCTGTGAGCAGGTAGATAACAAGGATTGCACAGAGTGGTACATACTTCAGAAAATACGAACAACAATTGACCAAGGAAGACCATACACTTCTTGATTCGATTCAGATGATTACAACATTGGTCAAGGAAATGCTCAAAAACTAATGCTCAGAGCTTCGTGGCACTCTAAGCAGATAAACAGAAATCAATACAAATGGTGAAGGAATTGTTCAAGAGAATAGAGCTTAACACCAATACTGACTCACAAAAAAGAAAGAAATCTAAGGCACTCTCTTACACTATAGTGCTCATAGCCCTCCACTGAGAAGCCTACCCTCTGTATCCACACAACAGAGTAGCTCCTACAATAGGCTTGAAACCACCAAGTGCAAGAGAGAACTTCTGCACGTATACACGCGTCAATGTAACTCTAAAAAATGTACCCCCAATGAGCACAAATCCATTGTTTTTATAGGCCCCAATAGGCCAAGAGGGCCTTGCTGATTCCTCACGTCCACTGATTGCGCCGGTTAAATGCCCAAAATTGGAGGGGTAGGCCAATTATTCCTTTGATTTGAATTGGATCCACAAAAAATAGGTAGTCGCCGTGAATGGTTGACGTGCAACATTTGTCTATCCACTTTCACTTTCAATAGTTTCCTTTTTACCTTTTCTCAACCAAAGAGCTTCCAGTCCAAATTTGCACAAAGGCTTGCTGTGTTTAGGAGTTCCCCTTCTGACGATTGATGACGGCCATGCTAGCATCCACTGGTTCATCAATGCTCCGTGCCATACATATAGCCTCCTCATGTGTAATTACATCCCATAGTCTATCACTTGCAATCACCAAAAATCCAACATCCTCGGTTATTTTTTCCTCCTCCTTTTCATTGTGTGATAGTGCAACCATAAACTTCGGCATTAAATAGACCTCCGAACTTCGTATATCATTTTGAAATGTTCCATTGCGGAAGCCACCCTCAAACCCTCTCCTTGCCGCTACCATTGTTGTCCTCAGAAGCAAGAGATGATAGGCTACTTAAATTATAGGGTGTGTGCGTGTATGCGCGTGTATGTGGGTGTTCGTGTGTGTATGTGTGGGTGTGCGTGTGTGTATGTGTGAGTGTGTGGGTGTGTGGGTGTGATTGTGTGTGGGTGTGTGTGTGTGCGTGTGGTTGTGTATGTGTGGGTGCACGTGTGTGTTTGTGTATATGTGTGTGTGAATGTGTATGTGAGGATGTGCGTGGGTATGCATGTGTGTGGGAGTGAGCGGGGGCGGGGGGTGCGGGAGGCAGCCGGTGGGGGTTATGCATGTGTGAGGGGTGGTGTGAGGGGTGGGCCGCGGGGAGAGTCAGCGGGGGCGCGGGGGAGTGCATCGGGGGGTGCGGGGGAGTGTAGTGGGGGGGTGGGGTGGCGGGCGGGGGAGCGGGGTGGGGTGGCGGGGTGGGGGTGCAGGGTGGGGTGGCGGGGATGAGAGAGAGAGAGAGAGAGAGAGAGAGAGAGAGAGAGAGAGAGAGAGAGAGAGAGAGAGAGAGAGAGAGAGAGAGAGAGAGAGAGAGAGAGAGAGAGAGAGAGAGAGAGAGAAAGAGAGAGAAAGGGAGAGGGGGGGGTCACGCGGGGCAGCGGGGAGAGAGAGAGAGAGAGAGAGAGAGAGAGAGAGAGAGAGAGAGAGAGAGAGAGAGAGAGAGAGAGAGAGAGAGAGAG
>MU260838.1:12500-17500 GCA_020310875.1 Ceratopteris richardii | reverse complement strand
TGGTTTATGCATAAATTGGCTAAGTACACTAACACCATATGATATATCAATCCTGGTTAAGGTAGCATAATTAAGACTACCTACCAAACTTTGGTAACCTGTAATATCCTTGAGTTCTTCTCCTTCATGTGCACTGAGTTTGTGGTTGACCTCCATAGGAATGTTTGAGACTTTAGCTTCCTGCAAATTAAACTTCTTGACCATGTCCTGAATGTACTTCTTCTGAGTAATGAAAATACCTGAATTTGTGTAGACCAATTCAAGTCCTAGGAAGTACTTCAATAATCCAAGATCATTGATCTTGAATTCCTTCATCATTTGTCCTTTGATGTGTCTTATCCCCTGAACATCATTTCCTGTAATAATGATGTCATCAACATAGACACACAAGTATATTACCTCTGAATTGTTCTTCTTTATAAACAATGAAGTATCTGCTTTACTCATCACAAATCCTTGATCTAGGAGATAGGTTGTCAACCTGTAATTCCATGCTCTAGGTGCCTGCTTCAATCCATAGAGAGCCTTCTTCAATTTACAAACATGATTTACCTTATTGGGATCTTCATAGCCAGGTGGTTGTGACATGTAGACCTCTTCAGATATCCATCCATTCAAGAATGCATTCTTCACATCCAATTGGTACATGTTCCAATTCTTCGATGCAGCTACACTCACCATAATTCTGATAGTTGGCATCTTGGCCACAGGAGAAAATGTCTCCTCATAATCAATGCCTTGGGTTTGTGCAAAACCCTTGGCTACCAACCTAGCTTTATACCTGTTTATTGTACCATCTGAGTTTCTCTTGAGTTTGTAGATCCATCTGGATCCTATCACCTTCATGGAGTCCTTCTTGGGTACCAAGTCCCAAGTATCACTCTCCTTGAGAGCCTCCATTTCTTCATCCATTGCTTCCTTCCATTCTGGTTTAGTAATTGCTTCTTCAAATGTACCTGGTTCTTCATTCAAGAGATCCTTTGCAAGATATACAGAGTGCTTGGTTACAAGTGAAGTATCATACCCATACGTAATAGGTTTCTTCTTTTCTCTTTGAGATCTCCTCATAGCTTGAGTTGAGGATTCTGGATTGTCTTCTAATTGCTTCATCTTCATCTTCCCTTTGGATTTCCAAGCCTTGAAGTCTTCAATGTTGATGGTGTCTTCATCGTCTGAGCTTGTGTCCTCCTTCTGAGTTGGTTCTTGTCTGATAAGCTTTGGAAAGTCTTCTTCCATATCATAAGGTAGGCTAACTTTCCTGCACTCATTTTCATACCATGAATCATTTTCATCAAATATAACATCTCTGCTTACCTTGAAGCCTTTGTTTGAGGGGTTATAGAACCTGTATCCTTTTTGATTCAAATCATAACCAATGAAGATACACTTTTCAGCCTTAGGGTCTAGCTTTCCCCTTACCTGTGAGGGAATATGCACATATGCAACACACCCAAAAATTTTGCAATGATCCAGAGATGGTCTCTTACCATGCCAAGCCTCATAGGGTGTCATTCCATCAAGTGTCTTTGATGGCAACCTGTTGATAAGGTATGTGGCAGTAGATACACTCTCTGCCCAAAGATAATTTGGTAATTTTTTCTCATTAAGCATAGACCTAGCTGTCTCTACAATGAGTCTATTCCTCCTTTCAGCTACCCCATTTTGTTCTGGTGAGTACCTTGTAGTAATCTCCCTCTTGATGCCTCTTTCCTGCAAGAAATCTTCAAAGTCATTTGAGAAGTATTCTCCACCACCATCTGACCTTAGCCTCTTCAAATGTCTACCTGTTTGATTCTCAACTAATGCAAGATACCTTTTGAAACAATTAAATACTTCATCTTTATGTTTCATGAAGTACAAGACAGTCCATCTGCTATAGTCATCAATAAAGGACACATAGTACCTTGATCCAGATATAGATGGCTCCTTGCTTGGTCCCCAAACATCTGTATGCACCAATTCCAAGTAATCTTCATGCATAAAACCTTTCTTGGTATAGGGTAATCTGTGTGACTTACCAAATTGACAAGCCCCACACTTGTATATCATGTGTTGCTTGGATACATTAGGTATCCCAAGCACACATTGATACCTGCTTATTTGTTTTATGGTCCTCTCTCCAATGTGACCTAATCTCTTGTGCCACATCTCCAATTCTGATAGGGTTTGGTCCTTATAGTTGTACAAGGCAATATTCTTAGTGTCTTCAAGTTCAAAGGTAAACAATCTACCTGATTTTTCTCCCTTGGCTATCCTTCTGAATCCATGTCTTGGATCCTCCACATATGCACCATGTTGAGTGAACCTGACCTGTAGACCTTTTTCAACAATCTGACCTACACTCATCAGATTCTTGGTGATTGTTGGAACATACAACACTCTGCTTAGTAAATTCTGATTACCATCACTTGTTTTGACATTGCCTACTTTAACAACTGAATGTTTAGTGTCATCACCTGTCTGCACTTGGTGCTTGCCTTTGGGTTCTTCCAAATCAGAGAGTAAGGCAACATTTCCAGCTACATGGTTGGAGCAACCTGAATCAATATAGAACAAATGATCATCATTGATACCTGATTTAGATGTCATGTTCATGATCAACAAGGAATCACCTTGATCCTCTGCATAATTGTTGTAATCCTTTCTGTTCCTGTATCCACCTTGATAATTGCCATTGTGATTATAGCTATTGTTGTAATTATTGTTGTAGCCATGGTAGCCTTGAGATTGATTGAATCTACCTCTGCCTTGAGAGTATCCTCCTCTTTGGTGACCTCTTCCTCTTTGGTTCTTGTAGTTTTTGTAGCATTCATCTGTAGTATGGTTAGATAAACCACAAATATTGCATGGAGATTGATTGTAGGGTCTCCCCCTACCTGACTTACCTCCTTTGCCACTACCTCTAGATGATCTACCTCTCCCTGCATAGTTTGCTTGGGAGGTAGAGCCTTCTTCATCAACCTTCTTGCTTTTACCCTTGTCTTTAGACTTCTTATCAGTATATAGGGCAGAGGGATTGTTACCTTTTGATTGCTCTCCATTCTTTGTGATCTTTGCTTCATGTGTAAAGAGTTGTCCAATCAGAGTTGTTAGATCAGGTGCTTGGATGTCCATGTACAAGTCCATTGCAGTGGTAAAGCTCTCCCACTTGTCATCTGCCTTTAGTCCATTGATCACTTGTCTGACTATTTGCTCTTCTTCAATTTCTTCTCCAACACTTGCAAGTTGATCTGCAATGTCTTTGACTTTGGTGACAAAATCTGAGACACATTGTTTTGATTGCTTCCTAAGAGTTGAAAACTCAATCCATAGCTGATTCTTTCTGGCCCTTGGGCTTCCAAATGACACCAAGAAACTATATATGTGCTTTACAAATTAATTGTGTAATAACCAAATCAAAACAGATGATTTTGAACCTTCACAAGTCCAAAAACTTTCTATTCCTGTAATGATACCTGCTCAGTCTTAAGCTTAGTGTGACCAGCACACTTACAATTGGATTAATTCCTTCTGGGAGTATTAAATAAACTTAACAAGCTACCATTAGCAAGTTAAATCACTCCAATTGATAAACTATGCACTGAGAATGATCTTTAGCAAAATCAAGGACACCCCCGACTTTTTAGGATCTACACAGACAAATACTAGAGACTGCTTCGTCTGCAATTTCTCCCAAATGGCTGAATGGAATGACTTGAAACTTTGTAGTGTTGTAGAATACTTTGAGCTGGTTCCAATGAGCTTTGAATCATCCAATTTGGTTCAGTAGATCTTGAGATATGCCCTGTTGAAGTTGACAGACTTGAGGTAGATGACTCAGAGAAAACAGAGTTGAGAAGTATGAATGTATCTATTGATTAATGTAAATGTACAAGCTCATTAGCATGCCAAGCATAGCTAAATGAGGTGTTGTGGTGTAGGCTAAGATGTAGCACTATCACACACACAAATACAGTAGTGAAATGCCTCGGGAGATGAGCTCAATGAGTGAGACTAACCCGCGAGATTTTCTTCATAGCTTTTATAGGATTTGATTGATCATTTGAATTTGAAATTCAAATTGAAGCTCCCTTGAATCTCTCATCTAAACATATGGAGATATTCTCTCCATTCATACTGCAACAGAACAAGGATTACGACCACCACATGCTAGAGAGATGACTCTCCTCCCAACCTTATGCCTGTATATATAGCTGCTTGAACTAATGAGGACCACAAATGTAACTAGAGTCCACAAGTGCATGTGCAATCTCCTCCACTCCTTTCATATCCACCACTAGAGTCTATTAGTGGCTGGAGTGATCTCGACCACTACTTTAGTACCTTCCACTAGAGTCCACTAGTGGTTGTTGTACTCACCTCTTGAGTTAAGTCCACTGGACTCAAGTTAACTCACGTTAACTTGAGTTAGAAGGCTCTAGAGCTCTTTGGGTAAAACTCTCTTCCCATGCTCCCCATGGGAGTTGAACCCAAGACCTCTTCCTTCACAACCATGAGACTTAACCACTAGGCTAAGTGGATTACTTGAATATGAGAGCACATGACTTATGCTTGAGTCTACTCTTGAGATCTTTGGTCCTACAGACGAGTGACCAAACGGTATCCGATTTCAGATCTGTCTGAAGCCATCGGATCCCTAGATCATAGACTTACTTTATTACATTCTTCCCCCCTTGGGAAAGATTTTCGTCCTCGAAAATAAAGCTATATATATAACTGTAGGCAACCCCCGAGCCTCATGTTCTAAAACTGGAAGAACATGGTCATGTTCTAGAACTGGAAGAACATGTCTCATCTCTGTGGTGGCATCCTTGCCCAAATGATTCAAAACACTATCTGGTTTTGTACTTTGATGAACGGGACAAAGTACAAACTAGTGAAGAATAATGAGGGTGGATCTAATGACATCCCTGGCTAATTCACAGTTGCTGGATGTGCGATCTAGGCACAAACATGTGAACTAGGTGGATTCAAATTACTAGTCCATTTCTAGGCATAAC
>MU260837.1:135000-140000 GCA_020310875.1 Ceratopteris richardii | reverse complement strand
AGAGGAATTAGATTCTGAAATTCTAGACATAGCTTCATTAGCTCCTCAATTAGATGTGTACAAAAGGATTTCTGATCCACATGATCAGACAGAGAGCACTCAGAGAAAAACCCGTCGCTATTTTCTGGGAAAAAACTCTCTACACATCTTCCTGAAAATTGTCATCTACAAAATGACTCTATTACTTTCTCTCATACATTTCTTGTCATAATTATCTTATATATACACGACTTTAGACTCATCTCGCGTCTATGACTCTACTCCTTATCATCCTAAGGGTTTAACTATACTTAGCTTACAAGATTCTTCACTTATATGTACATATGTGTACAAGACATCATCCTGAATTCTTCTTCACTTTACAAGTGTCTTTCTTTGCTTCATTCTGATCATAAGCATTCTCCAAGATCTGTATAATCACCAATTTGTGATTGGTTTGCTCCAACAGCTCCCCCTCAATCACTAATTGTGATTATTCCATTCTTCTTCACTCCTGCCATCTCCTTGAATCTCTGTAGCTTAGGTCCATCCAAACTTTTTGTCATCATATCTCCCACCTGTTCTTTTGTTGGAGTGTACATCACTTCAATCTCTTTATCAAGTACCTTTTCCCTCAAGAAATGATACTGAATCTCTATATGCTTAGTCCTGGCATGAAAAACAGGGTTAGCTGCCAAATACAAAGAACTCATATTGTCTCCAAAAATTATTGGAGTACTATGATCAAACTCAAAACTTTTCATCAAGGTCTTCAACCATATCACTTCCTTTGCAGCTTCTACCATTCCCTTGTACTCAGCTTCTGTGGATGATAAAGCAACTGTATGTTGCTTCTTTGAACACCAAGAAACTAGCTTATCTCCAACATAACAAAGATACCCATGAGTAGACCTTCTATCATCTGAGTCACCTGCCCAATCTGCATCACTAAACACTTTGATTCTTGTGTCAGAAGTGAAACCATAATACAAACCTTCACTTAGGGTTCCTTTGATATATCTGAGTACCCTTTGGGCTGCAATCCAATGAGTCTTCTTTGGACAATGCATAAATTGTGACAACACACCTACTGCATATGATAGATCTGGCCTTGTCAAGGTAGCATAGATTAGACTACCTACCAAACTCTGATATTTCTTCATGTCATTGAATTCTTCACCTCCATACCTGCTTAATTTATGATTTACCTCCAATGGTGTGGTTGAGATCTTGCAATCTTCCATGTTAAACTTGACTAGAAGATTCTTCAAGTATCTCTCTTGTGAAACATATACTCCATGTTGAGTATACACAATCTGCATTCCTAGAAAATAAGATAAGTTTCCCAAATCACTTATCTTAAACTCTTTCTCTATTTGTCTTTTGAGTTCATTGATTCCTTGAGCATCTGTTCCTGTAACAATAATATCATCAACATAAATGCACATATAAATGTATCCATTTTCACTTGCCTTCACTAGCAAGCTATTATCTGCCTTTGATGCTTGAAATCCACATTCATTCAAGAACTTGACCAATCTGTAATTCCAAGCTCTTGGGGCTTGCTTCAACCCATATAAAGCTCTCTTGAGCTTACACACATAATCTGATCCAATTGATTCCATGAAGCCTTCTGGTTGCTCCATATATACTTCATCTGCAATGTATCCATTTAAAAATGCATTTTTCACATCCAATTGTGATAATTTCCCTTGCAAGCAGCAATAGCAATCAATGTCCTAATTGTAGACATCTTAGCAACAGGACTAAAGGTTTCATCATAATCTACCCCATAAGTTTGGGCATAACCTTTGACCACAAGTCTAGCCTTATATCTAGACACCTTACCATCTGCAAACCTCTTTGTTTTATATACCCACTTACATCCAATGACCTTCTGATTCTTTGGTCTTGGTACTAGTTCCCAAGTTTCATTTTCAAGTAGAGCATCATACTCTTCTTGCATTGCCTTCTCCCAATTCTGTTTACCTTTGGCTTCTTCATAAGTGGTTGGATCTTCTTCTGTCTTTACAATGTAGGCATAATCTTTTGTTGTTAGGAAAGATGTATCATAACTATACCTTATAGGTTCTTTCCTTTCCCTTGTAGATCTTCTAATTTCTGCACTTCTTGAAGTTTCAGCCTCATTTGACTCTGGATCAAATCTTGGCCCTTCTTCTACATGATCCTGCACTCTACATCTAGAGTCAATTTCATCAACAATTTCTTCACATACTTTTACCTTTGCCTTTCCTTTCCTTTGAATTTCTTCAACACCTGTATACTCATTTGGTGATCCTGTATACCATGTGTTTTGCTCATCAAATGTCACATCTTTGGTAACAAGAAATTGCTTTGTGGATGGATTCCACAACCTGTAACCCATCTGTCTGTCATCATATCCAATAAACACATACTTTTCTGCTTTTGGTTCTAGCTTATGTCTTAATTGTGAAGGAACATAGGCATATGCAATACATCCAAAAACCTTACAATGATCAAGGGTAGGTTTCTTACCCCACCATGCTTCATAAGGAGTTCCTCCTTCCAAAGCTTTGCAAGGCAACCTATTCACAAGGTATGTTGCAGTGTTAATAGCTTCTGCCCATAAGTAATTTGGACAATTCTTTTCCTTCATCATGGCTCTTGCAAACTCTACAAGAGTCCTATTCCTCCTTTCTGCTACTCCATTCTGTTGAGGGGAGTACCTGCAAGTTACTTCTCTTTTGATACCTGCATTCCACAAATAATCATCAAACTCTTTAGAGAAATACTCTCCCCCTCCATCTGATCTTAACCTCTTAAGCTTTTGCCCTGTGATCCTTTCTGCATAAGCATGAAAATGTTTGAATGTCTTGAAAACTTCTGATTTATCCTTGATTACATACAAAGTAATCCACCTGGTTGCATCATCAACAAACAACACATAATATCTGGATCCATTTATGCTATAGTCCCTTGAAGGACCCCATACATCTGTATGAACCAATTCAAGCATATTTGAATGCTTGTACCCTGATCTGTTGTAAGAACTCTTATGTGCTTTACCTAATTGACAAGCTTCACACTTGTACACCATATGTTGCCCTTCAATATTTGGCAATCCAAGCACCACCTGATTCTTTGACATCTCCTTTATAGCTCTCTCATTGAAATGACCTAGCCTTTTATGCCATAGGTCTAATTCAGATACCTTTTGACTTCCATAGGTAAATAATGCATGTCCCACATTACCTTGGACTTTGAGAGTGAACAATCTTCCTTCCTTTTTACCTGCAATTATGTTTCTATATCCCTGATTTGGATCTTGTACATAAACACCATCATTTGTGAATCTTACCTCATATCCTTTCTCCACAATTTGCCCTACACTTATCAGATTTTTAGGAATAGTAGGAACATAAAGTACCTTGCTCAAAAGTGTACTTCCACTCTTTGTCTTCACTGATCCAATGCTCTCCACTTTATGTTTGGTATTGTCACCTGTTTGGACTGTATGTCCATTCACCCTTGCTTCCATATCAGTCATCAAGGATAGATTCCCACTCAGATGGTTGCTACACCCTGAGTCAATATAAAACACTCTTTGATCTTCTCCCATTGATTCATGAGTTGCATTCAAGATAAGAGTCATGTCATCCTTCTGATCTGATGCATAATTGTAATAATTATTGTTATAGGACTGAGATTGGAAGTTTCTTCCACCTCCTCTACCATATGATGTCCTACCTCCTCTTCCTCTGAAATTGCCTCTTTGGTTTCTACCTCCTCTACCTCTTTGATTATAATTCTGATTCTTGTTTCCACCATTTTGATTGTTATACCAACAATCATTTGCCAAATGATTTGTTCTACCACAAATCCAACAAGCTTTAGCATTATCTTTATTCTTACCTCCTCTTCCTTTACCTCTGAAATTTGTCTTCCCTTTTGTGAAGTTAGCTTGATTTGAATTCCCTTCATCATCATTTGATTGCTTTCCCTTGCCATTCTTTTTCTTGTCCTTGGAGTACATAGCTTGACTTGTACTTCTATCATTGTCTCCTTTAAGATCCTGCTCAAAGGTTAGCATGTGTCCTAGCAATTGATTAAGATCAGGAGTAAAGTGATCAAGTGACAATTCTATGGACAATATAAAAGGCTTCCACTTCTCATCTCCTCTCAAACCTGTAAGTATTTGTCTTACCAACTTTTCCTCTTCAATATCTTCATCCACTGCTCCCAAGCTATCTGCAATATCTTTCATCCTTGCCACATAATCTGAAATTGATTGTGAACTCTTCTTCTTGAAGGTTGTGAACTCAGCCCATAGTGAGGACTTCCTTGACTTAGTTGTATTTTGGAAATGCTCTTCCAAGGCATTCCAGACATCTGTAGCACTTTCCAAACCTCTGATGTGAGGAAGAAGATAATCATTTACAGCCATGTAAATGATACTCCTTGCTTGAGCATCCTTTCTCATCCAAGTCTTCAACATTGCAAGCTCTTCCCTAGTAGGAATACTTGGATCTGCAAACTCAAGTTTTTCTTCATCTCCTGTAATAAATGATATAAGATCTTTGCTCATGAGGTGTGCTTCCATCCTCATGGACCATGCTGGATAGTTCTCCCTATCTAGCTTATCAATCTGCAAGCTTTCTCCCATCCTTGACTTTCTGTATCTGCAATTACTATGGTTTATGAGGAGAAAGTGTACCTTTGATATAGTTTTTGTCCTTCTTGATTCTTTCGAACTTGTACTATGAACTTCTGCAAGTTATCTTCAATAATTTGTCCTTGTCTTCCTTTGATTTGGAAGATCTTCAATATCTGCACCAGTCGGAACTTCAATTATCTTTTCTTCTCTTGTACTTCACCTTTAGCTCTGATACCACTGTTGGAGACCTCTTAATCTCCAAAGGTTTGATCTATACTGACTTAAGAACACTTCTATGTCAGTTATAAACCAAACTTTACACAAACAATGTTCTTCTTTACCAAAACTTCAAGCAACACTTCTCTGAGTGAAGAAGTGTCAACTT
>MU260837.1:115000-117500 GCA_020310875.1 Ceratopteris richardii | reverse complement strand
GTAAGTCACACATGCAGATAGATGGAGATGAAGAACATATGCAAGCAAGCACATCAAGAGTTGGATCATATAGAAGGAATGAAGATGGACCAATATTTGATGAAGAAGTACATCCAGATAGACATGAAGAGTGTGAACCAAGAAGGTCAACCAGAATAAGGAATCAACCTACAAGGTATTCATATGACACTTCTTACTTGACTCAGAAAAATTATGCTTACATGGTTAAGGAAGATGAAGAACCTCAAAGCTATGATGAAGCAAAAGGTAAGAGACAATGGGAAGTAGCAATGAAGGAAGAATTTGATGCTCTTGAAGAGAACAAAACTTGGGAACTTGTCCCAAAACCTAATGGTAAGAAAGTGATTGGAAATAAATGGGTTTACAAAGTTAAGAAGCATGCAGATGGAACTATAGCCAGATACAAAGCCAGATTGGTGGTTAAAGGCTATGCTCAAACATTTGGCATAGATTATGATGAGACATTCAGTCCTGTAGCAAAGATGTCAACCATAAGAACAATCATTGCCATTGCAGCATCAAAAGGATGGACATTGAGTCAATTGGACATTAAGAATGCATTTTTGAATGGATATATATCAGATGAGGTTTACATGGAACAACCTCAAGGGTTTGCAGATCATAAGTTTCCAAATTATGTTTGCAGGTTGAGAAGAGCCCTTTATGGTTTGAAGCAAGCTCCAAGAGCTTGGAATTACAGACTTGTAAAGTATCTTAATGATCTTGGATATCAAAGTTCAAAGGCAGATGCAAGCTTACTTATCAAAAGAACAGATGAAGGTATGATCTACATTTGTATATATGTAGATGATATTATAATTACAGGTACCTCAAATGAAGGAATCAAGGAGGTGAAGAAGCTACTTGAAAGAGAATTCAAGATAAGTGATCTAGGAAAATTATCATATTTTCTTGGAATGGAAATCACTTATGCAGGACATGGCATTTATGTATCACAAGAAAGGTATCTCTTGAATCTTCTAAAGAAGTTTAACATGGAGAATTGCAGAGAGGCATCTACACCATTAGAAGTCAATCACAAACTCAGTAGATATGATGGTGCAGAGTTCAAAGACATGAGGAAGTATCAATCTCTAGTTGGAAGTTTGATTTATGCAACTCTAACAAGGCCTGATCTTAGTTATGCAGTGGGTGTTCTTTCCCAATTCATGCATTGTCCAAAGGATCCACATTGGATTGCAGGTCAAAGAGTCCTTAGATATATCAAAGGGACTTTGAAAGAAGGATTGTATTATCCTTTTACATCAGATATAAGGTTGAGAGCCTATAGTGATTCAGATTGGGCAGGAAGTCAAGATGACAGAAGGTCTACTCATGGCTACATGATATACATTGGAGATAAGCTTGTGAGTTGGTGTTCAAAGAAACAACACACAGTGGCCTTATCATCAACAGAAGCTGAATACAAAGGACTTGTGGAAGCAGCAAAAGAAGTAATATGGATGCAGACATTATTCAAAAGCTTGGGAATTGATCAAGGTATACCCATAATTCATGGAGATAACATGAGTTCTTTATATCTTGCAGCAAATCCTGTATTTCATGCAAGGACAAAGCACATAGAGATACAGTATCATTTTCTCAGAGAAAAGGTAATGGAGAAAGAGATTGAAGTGGTGTACACTTCTACAAAAGATCAGATTGCAGATATTATGACAAAAAGTTTGGATGGAGTAAAACAAGTAAGTTCAAGGAGATGGCAGGAATAAAAGAGAAGAAGATTGTGTGAAGAAGTCAAAGCATGCTAATTAGTGATTGAGGGGGAGTTGTTGGGGCTTCACTCACTAATTAGGCATGGATATATGAAGATATATGAAGACATATGAAGACATATGATGGAGGAAAGAAGAAGTGAAGAAAAGACTTACAGAAAATCAAGCCTAAGTGAAGGGACAATTTCACTATTGTAAATTAGTGCAAAATTAGAGTCTAGATTTGTAATTGATCTTTAGAACTTACGAGTTCAAGTCTAGAAGAATGTAAACCATAGGTATATAAGTTAATTTGAGTCAGAAACATGTAAGAGAGAACTCAATTTTGTAATCTGAGTGAGTAGAGAAAAGTCGTGTAATTTCTGAGAGAGATGGTGAGAGAAAACTTCTGAGTCTGATAGAGTTTTCCATGGCTGTGAGCAAAATTAGGCCAAGCCATTTTGTACACATCTTCTCTGATAATCAACACATGTTTGTGTAGAAGGATTGAGTCTAATTCATCTTGTACATTGAGTTCTAAGTCATTTCATATGACTATGTAAGGTAGTTGACAGTTACGACTTTTCTGGCGCACATTTGACTGATCTTCTGAAGGTCAGATCTCGAAGCACAGTGTAAAGTTTTTGGTAAGTGATAGCTCGTTTGAAAGCTACTATCCTCAACTATATTTGGTCAAAAGATCTTTGAGAAACGGGACGCGTACTCAGAGAAATCAGCTTAAGAGTGAAGGTATGTCAAATCGATGA
>MU260837.1:42500-110000 GCA_020310875.1 Ceratopteris richardii | reverse complement strand
GACCCAAGCTACCCAAGAAGCAACCATGAAGGCTAAAGCCACCTTCCACAAGAATAAAGGACAAAAAGGAGATCAAGAATCAAAGAACAAAGGCAAGAAGAATTTCACTTGTAATTTTTGTGGCAAGCCTAGCCACATCGAAAAATATTGCTTCAAGAAGAAGAACAAGGATAAGTTTAAGCCTACTTCCAAGATTGAACATCACTTTCATTGCACAAGTGAAGATCTCTTTCTCACAATTGAACACAAGGCACTTGTAGCATCCACTCCAAGTAAAGAATGGATTTTTGGCAATGGGGCTTCATCACATATGTGCCATGAGAAAGATGATTGTCATGATTTTGAAGAGCACAAAGGTCACGTTTATCTAGGAGACAACAAGTGCATTGAGATCCAAGGAAGAGGCAAAGTTCACGGCACTAACTCAGAAGGCAAGATCAAGTCACTTAAAGATGTTCTTTATGTACCAAGCCTTTGTAAGAACCTTCTCTCAATGAAGGCTATTACAAAGTGCAACACGATGGTTCAATTCGATCACAACAAAGTTCAAATCATTGATTGTGAATCCAATGAAGTGATAGCTCAAGGCTATGAAGACAAAGGTCTCTACAAGCTTTCAAGATTTTTGCCCAAAGATTCAAGTTTTAGCTTGTGGCATTGCAGATTTGGACATACCTCTTTCTTAGTTGAGATCTGTTCAAATCATCTTGTCAAAGGTTTACTCATGATTGCACAAGTGGAATTGAATTGTCAAGCATGTGCCAAGCAAAAAATTGCCCCATTTCCTATAGAAGCACCCATTTCTACATCTAAACCCTTAGTATTAGTCCATGCTGATATTTATGGACCTATGCATACACGTTCTCTTAGTGGTTCAATTTACTTCTTCCTTAGTAGATGACTTCACTAGATACACTTGGGTTTATTCTCTCAAGCATAAAGAGGATGCCCTTTCCAAGTTTAAGGAGTGGACACAAACAAATCAAGAAGACTTTCTGAGTTCTTTGAAGATTATCTGATCTGATGGAGATAGTAGCTTTGACAATTACAACTTCTCCAAGTACTTGAAGCAACACGGAATTAAGTATCAAGCATCACAAGATACTCAACAAGGTATTGCCTTACAAAAGATTCAAAGCGTGATCCAGATGGCCAAGGTTATGATTAGTTAAAAGCAACTTCCACTAAACTTTTGGGGTGAAGCAATATAGATAGCAGTACACATTCAAAATAGAGGGTTATCAAAAGTCTTGAAGACCCGAACACCATTTGAGTCTTACTTTCGGAAGAAGTCAAGTGTGAGCTATTTCCGCGTCTTTGGTAGTGATGCCTATGGCCAAGGCCATGATGATGATCGGCCTAAACAATACATTTTCATCGGTTATAGTGAACGACAGAAGGCATACAAACTCTACGACCCAAAGAGTCACTCAGTTATAGTAACCAAAGACTGCACCTTTGATGAATACTCTAAGTATTCATCCCTTTTGGATCCTCCAATTTCCGCTTCAGAGGAGGATCATTCCAGTTTTGGACAATCACATTATGTGGAGCATGCTCTCTTTGTACATGAATTTCTAGATCATGGTACTATTTTGGAGCATGAGGAATCAGAGATACCATCTCAGGTTATACCTCATATGGCTACACCTCCTATCATACCATGGAACGTTTATATTTCCCCTCAAATTCAGTTGGGCATTACTCCAAGATCAGTGACTTGTCATTTTCCATTCTTATCTTTGATAGTCCACTTACCTCGTCTATAGTAGCATTTTGATCATGTGCTCTTCCATTCTTGGAGTCCAACATCTTTTCATTTACCATAGGATACTCTTGCATCTACTTGAATTCATCACTCAGTTGGATCCTTCTCTGAGCCAACTTCTCAATTTAGAGGGGGCTTCCATGTTCCTACTAACACACATCAGGACTTTGTACACTCCATAGAGGATTAAGCATACAAATGTACTACCATGTGACTATGATTTTATGCTTCATCCTTTATATTTCATTATTACAAGACCTACTTCTTGGTGATACACATATCGTGGTGGATATTATAAAAGCTCTGGAGGTTCCCACGTACCACATGGGGTCATCCTACCTATCTCTTATGGAGGTGATCTTGTCCAATAAGATCTTGTTCTATTCATGTACCTTGTTGGTGGTGTACCTATAGAGCATCCGCGTGATCCATTTGGTGGACATCTTATGGAGTGCTGGGAAATTTTGCATGGTCGATACCACTTGGATGCTATGGATTTCCAGATGGTGACTTCCTATTTAGTGGTCGTGTTGTTGTTGTTGCATTCTTGGTGGACCTTTCTCTCATACCCTACTAGCCTCCATACTCTACAAAATGGAGCTGTAGAGGGGGTGTTGAGAATATGAGAGTGCAACTCCCTTTTGTATCTTGGAGTCACTCTATTTCCATTCCATTTCCATTTTATATAATATCCTTTGTATTTGGGTACCTTACCATTTGCTTCTACCATATTCGTTCTCCTTTGAGGGGAATTATCCCACATGAGATGTACTTTGGAGAGCCCCTTCCAAATCTATATAAGGAGGACCTCTCCCCCCACTTGTACTTGGTTAGAAGCTTGAGGAGCCTACTCCATGCTCTTGGCTAGCTCATTTCTAATCCATACGATTTTACCCATTTCTTGGTCTACTCACTTTGAGTCTCTCACACTCTTTCTTTTGCAGTCTAAATTCCTTCCTTTTGATTTATGGGCCGATTGCATGACATGTGCTAGAACCATTGGATTATGAGTTGATGTATAGCCAAAAACCACTTTTCGCATTGATTCACACATTGTTGCATGGACTTCACTATCTTGGAAATATAATGTATCACATGAAGGATTTCTTGCTTTGAGAATTGAACAAGGATTAATGAATGTAGAAAAGGCATCTGCAAGACTAAAGGAATAATGTTTGAAAAATAAAGTAATTTTTTACAAGACTCATCATTTGTGTCCACATTATAACTTACTTATCAAAAGAACTTGATGCAACTATGCTAAAGAATCCAATAGCGAGATAAAGAATAAAACTTTTTAAGAAACGTGAGTGTGAGAACTATATTATGGATGAGAACTTTAATGAGATTAAATGAAATTTAATTGGATTTTGAAACATAAACATAAAAAAAGGTGCATTTGATTTTTCTTCTTTATTTAATCATTTTTCTCATAAGAACAATACAAAAATAAACAAAAATAATTTTGTTCTATTTACTATTTAATAAAAAAGAATCAAAGATGTGTTATTTTTTATTTCAAGAAAAGCAAAAAAGAAAGAGGAACATCCAACATTATATTCCTTTCCTTTACAAATGATGATGAAAACATGTTTTTTAATTTTTTTGAAATAATTCATTATGATAATTGTGCATTATCTAATCTTGAAAGTATGGACTTTTTTTATCTGATAGGAATCAAACTTGTCTCATGAAGAAAAAATTAATCTCAAATGAGTGGAAATCCTCTTCATGAAAATTCTTGAATCTTGTCTATGCACCATTGTATTTTTTTCTCATGCATTTAAAGTTTCATCACATAGAGCCATGCATTATCAATGGCTTCCATATAGACACTAGAGTTCAACTTATGCACAATCATTCATTTGCACATGAGTGAATGTTCAGGTATGTTTAAAATATTTTCATCCATTGAATTATTGAAATGAAAAGACTATGACTCATAATGAATGTGCCACATGGAATTTCCAAGTATCCTTCTTTTGCACCATGTGTGTATAAAATTGCACTTCAAGTATGCATGCCTAGGGCAACACTACAATGCCTTGCATAAAGACACATGTGTTGAAATGAAAACCCATGAACTAATCCATTTGCACTCAAAACTTAAGGGTCTAAATAAATTGTGAGAACATTAAGAGTGTTCATCCTCTTCATCAAAGAACCACTTGAGAATCACTCAAGTACCTCATAACTCACCATAATTTCTCTCAAGCATTTAAAGAGAATGCAATGATAGGGCTACATTCCATGGCCTTGCATGAAGGCATATAATTTGTTTTTTACCCATGCACAAACTCATCTTGAATTCATGAGGAAAGATCATCACTTTTAATCTTCCATTCTATAAGATTTTCATCATTGTTGGCACTTCCAGAGGAAGCACAAGTTTTTTGGGGGAAAGATGTGGTAGTGATTGTGGCCATGCATCATCATCAACACATGAAGATGAAGTATTCAAAGGTTTATATGGAGTTATCAACCATGAAGATGCTCAACCATTTGTCTACATCAAGTGAAGAAAAGAAAGGTGAAGGAAGGAAATGGACTTCTCAAAGAAAAGCAAGGCTCATGAAGGAGCAACAAACGATTTCAAATTTGGACACATTTTGACCCTCCAATGCCTATGTGAAAGATCATGTAGAAAACACACTTGTGTTTGTTTATAAAGGAAAAATATATGAATTTTATTGATCCATTTAAATCAAGCATGGATCAAAGGGTCAATATTTTCTATAAAGGGATAAGTCCATTCATTTGTTTTTTTTACTTTCCAAGAATTGAGAACTTGAGTGCTTAGTGCAATTAGAGAACCTTTGAGTTTTGAGCTACCCTTTGAATTTCCATTTGGGAGAGAACCAATATGGATCTTTGGGATTCATCAAACTTGTAATCTTTTACATCTTGATTAGCAATACATTCTTCATATTTGAGCAGAAATTACATTGTTGAAGGTTCATGATGATGATGATGAAGTCAAATATGGTATATGAAGATCAACTTCAACAAGCTTGGAAAATTCTTCAACATGTTTAATGAATGCCAACATTGGCTTGTGAGTAGTGTTCAAGGTAAATTTCTTATTTCCAACTTCATTAGCTTTGTTTTAATTGAGTAATTTATATCTTTTAATGATTTTGACCAATTGATGTTGCATCATTTACCATAAGATGATGAAAACTTTACACTAGGGCTCTTTATGAGGAAACGTTAACCACATAAATGCACCTCCACATTGGGTTTCCAATAACGGCCATGAAAGTGATTGTTGAATGAATCTTTTTATGTAATACCACACAAAATTCATTTAAAAAATGCCAAAAGGAGGTGATATTGCATGGATCATTATGTAAGAAAGCATTTGTGGCATCAGTGAACATTCTCATGAGAATCAAGTTTTGACATTGAGGTAGCTTAAGTCCTTGAATTTTCCCAACACAAGCATGATGTTTAACCAAACAAATTAGGCCATTGATAGCAATAGCAAAAGAAGTGGTGCCAAGATGAAGCCTTGCCTTATCGAGCATTTTAATTTGATAGGTTGAGAGAGCTAGCCATTGATGTTGATGCAAGCAAAGGCATTTCCTAGAAGTATTGAGATCATCTTGATAAACTTTGGGCCACAACCAAGGTCTATCAAACATTTCAAAATGAAACCCCACTAGATTCTATCATAAGCTTTATCAAAGTCGATTTTGACAAAGATAACATCTTAGAGTATTCCTCCACAAAAACAATTTCTTCCTAAACATCAATAATGACCTCAAGGATGGCCTCATTGATCCATGGGTGTAGGTTTCAAGCAATGCAATTAGTGAGAATCTTATGGAAGATCTTGTGCCTTGTTTGCAACATCATAATTGGCTTCGAGTTCTTGATCTTATTATTATTGCCTTTTTTGTGAATCATCTCAATTTTCCCTGAATTGAGAGACTTAAGCAACACCCCAAAGCACATGGAATCCTTCTAGATCAAGCATAAAGGGGTCACCAAAGCCTATTTGAATGACTTGAAGAACTCATTGGCGAGACCATCTTTGTATCGAGCATGCATTTGAATCACCATATTATCCTCATGCCAATAGATTGGATAGTACAAACAAGATTTTGTTGATGATATTGCAAAAAATATTATCAGAGTATCCTTCCAAATGGGAGTAGTATTTTCCATTGGTGCTATGGATGTATCAGACCTCATATAAATTTTATGTTGGATTTACCCCTTTCATATTAGCCTATGGTATGGAAACTATTGCAGCGTTGGACTTTGTTGTTCCTAGTTTGTGAGCTGTGGTACACAACTAATTACTTTGGAGGATTCTTTTGCTTTTTGGATTGATGTTGGAGGAATGTCGATATGATAGTTTCCTTTTAATTAAAGAGGTCCAACAGTGGCAACAAAGATGGCATGATCCTCATTTGAAGACTCTTGTTTTTAGGACAGGTGATTGTTGGTGCATTTCAAGCCTTCACATTTGGCTTAGAACCTTGGAAGATTAGTTTGGACAAATTTCATCAAGGCTTCACTTGAAGGAAATGGCATAGGAACCCATACCTATGATTTATTACTTTTACTATTCATTGTAAAAGTCTTAGTGACTTGGCATCTACTTGAAATCAGTTACCTACTTGATTAGTCGTGGAAATTGAATGATGTAAATGGAGAGAATATCTCCATACTTTTAGAAGAGAGATTCTAGGGAGCTTAGATTTGAATTTCAAATTCAAATGATCACTCAACTCATATAAAAATGGAGAGAAAAAACTCGCGGTTAGTTCTGTCACTTCAGCTCACTCCCCGAGGCATTCTACTGTTGTAACCTTGTGTGTGTTAGTGCTACTCCATAGCCTACACCACAATACCTCATTTAGCTATGCTTGTCATGCTAATGAGATTGTACAAACACATTAATCAATAGAAGTATACACATTCATCATATCTGTTTCTCTGTGTTATCATCTCCAAGTCTGTCAACTTCAAAGGAGCATATCTCAAGATCTACTGAACCAAATCACGTGATTCAAAGCACATTGGAACCAGCTCCAAGTCTACTATACACCTACAAAGTTTCAAATCAATTGGATCAGCCATCTCGGAGAAATCTCGATCGAAGTGCACACTAGTCTGTGTCTACAGGATTCCTAAAAAGTCGAGGGTACATATATTTTTGCTAAACATCCTTCTCTGAGTATAGTCTATCATTTTATCTCATTCCACTTCAAAATAGTAGCTTGTTAAGCTAATTTAATATGTCCAGAAGGAATTAGATCAATTGTTAGTGTGGTGGTCACACTGAGTGAAAGACTGAGCAGGTGTCACTACAGAAATAGAAAGTTTTTCTTGATTTTTGAAGTGCCAAGTTATCTGTTTTGATTTGGTCATTACACATATCATTTGCAAAGTACATATATGCTTTCTTGGTATCATTTGGAAGCTCAAGGTGTATGCTAAGCATTTCTGGAATCAAAGGAGGGCTGGTGTGAAGCAGGTATAGCAGCACCAACTCAATCTCTTGAGTGCATCCAACCATCACTCCCAACAGTGGTATCAGAGCAAATAAGGTAAACATGGGAGATGGTTTTCCTTCATTCATTGACAAATTGGACAGGAACAATTACCAAGCTTGGTCATTGAGAATGAAGACCTATTTACAAGGAAGGAGCTTATTTGGATACATATCAGGAGATGAGGAATTGCCCTCATTCAAAACTAGAGGACTACCCATAAAGGATGAACATGAGAGGCTCAACCAATGGTGTGCAAAAGATGCTTTGGCAAGGTCTTACCTTCTAAACTCTATATCTGACTTTCTTTTACCTCATGTAAGGAATTGTAAGACTTCCCAAGAGACTTGGAAACCTTGTCAACATACTTTTCTTCCAACACAAGGGCTAGGAAGAATCAACTATGGATTGAATTCACAACCCTTAGGAAGCAGCCCTGTTGGTGTAATTCAAGCCTTAACACTTGGCTTGGATATCAATATTGAAGACACAACTTAAACCTTGGATCTTGGAAGCCTAGCTTGGATTAATTCATGAGGATATCACTTGAAGAATGAACCATAGGAACATAGGCTTATTGTTTCTACCATTTATCTCATGTAAAAGTCTATATGACTTTATCAATCATGTAATCACACCTACTAGACTAGAGTCGTGGAAAAGCACATGGTATGATTGAGAGAATATCTCCCTAAGTTTAGTGGAGAGATTGAAGGGAGCCAAAACTTGAATTCAAAATTCAAACTCCTTCAAAATTCTTATAAAGCAATGTAAAAAAGTCGCGGGTATGTGACACTCCTCCCGAGGCAATTCTGAGTCAATCACTGAGTGTGTGTGAGCTACACCATAGCCTACACCTCTGAGTACCATTGAGCATCACATTACATGCCAATGGGAATGTACAATCATTAGATTTAATCAATATACATATATTCATAGTCTCTGTTTTCTCTGAGTGACTACCTCCAAATCTGTCAACTTCAAAGGAGCATATCTCAAGATCTACGGAACCAAATTGGATGATTCAAAGTGCATTGGAGTCAGCTCAAAGTCTACTATACACCTACAAAGTTTCAAAGCCATTGGATCTACCATCACAGAGAAATCTTAGTCGGGGTGCTCACTGGTCTGTGACTGTAAGTCTCCTACAAAATCGGGGGTACACCTTATTTTGCTAAAGTGATTTCTCTGAGTGTGGTTTATCATTTCCTTTCATTCCACTTGCAAATGGAAGCTTAATAAGCTAATTGAATATCCCTAGAAGGAATTTTGTTAATTGTAACTACACTGGTCACACTGAGCATAATACTGAGCAGGTATCAAGACCAAAATAGAAAGTTTTTAAGTCTTGTGATTTACAAAGTAGTCTGTTTTGATCAAGTCATTACTCAAACCTTTTCCAAAGTACATATAGCATATTTTGGTGTCATTTGGAAGCTCAAGGAGTCTACTAAGTATATCTGAAGAGAAAGGAGGGCAGGTGTGAAGCAGGTTTTGCAGCACCAGCTTGATCTTCTGAGTGCATCCAGCCATCACATCCAACAGTGGTATCAGAGCAAATAAGGTAATCATGGGTGATGGTTTCCCTTCCTTTATTGACAAATTGGACAGAAATAATTACCAGGCTTCGTCATTGAGAATGAAGACCTATCTACAAGGGAGAAGCTTGTATGGATACATATCAGGAGATGAGGAGTTGCCCTCATTCAAGACTAGAGGCCTACCAACAAAGGATGAACATGAGAGGCTCAACCAATGGTGTGCAAAAGATGCTTTGGCAAGGTCATATCTTCTAAACTCTATTTCTGATTTCCTTCTACCTCATGTAAGGAATTGTAAGACTTCCCAAGAGACTTGGGAAACCCTGTCAACATATTTTTCATCAAGCACAAGGGCCAGAAAGAATCAGCTATGGATTGAGTTTACAACTCTTAGGAAGCAATCAAAACAATGTGTCTCAGATTTTGTCACCAAAGTCAAAGACATTGCAGATCAACTTGCAAGTGTTGGAGAAGAAATTGAGGAAGAGCAAATAGTCAGACAAGTGATCAATGGACTAAAGGCAGATGACAAGTAGGAGAGCTTTACCACAGCAATGGACTTATACATGGACATCCAAGCACCTGATCCAACAACTCTGATTGGACAACTCTTTACACATGAAGCAAAGATCACAAAGAATGGAGAGCAATCAAAAGGTAACAATCCCTCTGCCCTATATACTGATAAGAAGACTAAAGACAAGGGTAAAAGCAAGAAGGTTGATGAAGAAGGCTCTACCTCCCAAGCAAACTATGCAGGGAGAGGTAGATCATCTAGAGGTAGGGGCAGAGGAGGTAAGTCAGGTAGGGGGAGACCCTACAATCAATCTCCATGCAATATTTGTGGCTTGTCTAATCATACCACAGATGAATGCTACAAAAACTACAAGAACCAAAGAGGAAGAGGTCACCAAAGAGGAGGATACTCTCAAGGCAGAGGCAGATTCAATCAATCTCAAGGCTACCATGGCTACAACAATAATTACAACAATAGCTACAATCACAATGGCAATTATCAAGGTGGATACAGGAATAGGAAGGATTACAACAATTATGCAGAGGATCAAGATGATTCCTTGTTGATCATGAACATGACATCTAAATCAGGTATCAATGATGATCATTTGTTCTATATTGATTGAGGTTGCTCTAACCATGTAGCTCGAAATGTTGCCTTACTCTCTGATTTGGAAGAACCCAAAGGCAAGCATCAAGTGCAGACAGGTGATGACACTAAACATTCAGTTATTAAAGTAGGCAATGTCAAAACAAGTGATGGTAATCAGAATTTATTAAGCAGAGTGTTGTATGTTCCAACAATCACCAAGAATCTGATGAGTGTAGGTCAGATTGTTGAAAAAGGTCTACAGGTCAGGTTCACTCAACATGGTGCATATGTGGAGGATCCAAGACATGGATTCAGAAGGATAGCCAAGGGAGAGAAATCAGGTAGATTGTTTACCTTTGAACTTGAAGACACTAAGAGTATTGCTTTGTACAACTATAAAGATCAAACCCTATCAGAATTGGAGATTTGGCACAAAAGATTAGGTCACATTGGAGAGAGGACCTTAAAGCAAATGAGTAGGGATCAATGTGTGCTTGGGATACCTAATGTATCCAAGCAACACATGATATACAAGTGTGGGGCTTGTCAATTTGGTAAGTCACACAGATTGCCATATACAAAGAAAGGTTTTATGCATGAAGATTATCTGGAATTGGTGCATACAGATGTTTGGGGACCTAGCAAGGAGCCATCCATATCTGGATCAAGGAATATCCCTAGAAGGAATTTTGTTAATTGTAACTACACTGGTCACACTGAGCATAATACTGAGCAGGTATCAAGACCAAAATAGAAAGTTTTTAAGTCTTGTGATTTACAAAGTAGTCTGTTTTGATCAAGTCATTACTCAAACCTTTTCCAAAGTACATATAGCATATTTTGGTGTCATTTGGAAGCTCAAGGAGTCTACTAAGAATATCTGAAGAGAAAGGAGGGCAGGTGAGAAGCAGGTTTTGTAGCACCAGCTTGATCTTCTGAGTGCATCCAGCCATCACATCCAACAGTGGTATCAGAGCAAATAAGGTAATCATGGGTGATGGTTTCCCTTCCTTTATTGACAAATTGGACAGAAATAATTACCAGGCTTGGTCATTGAGAATGAAGACCTATCTACAAGGGAGAAGCTTGTATGGATACATATCAGGAGATGAGGAGTTGCCCTCATTCAAGACTAGAGGCCTACCAACAAAGGATGAACATGAGAGGCTCAACCAATGGTGTGCAAAAGATGCTTTGGCAAGGTCATATCTTCTAAACTCTATTTCTGATTTCCTTCTACCTCATGTAAGGAATTGTAAGACTTCCCAAGAGACTTGGGAAACCCTGTCAACATATTTTTCATCAAGCACAAGGGCCAGAAAGAATCAGCTATGGATTGAGTTTACAACTCTTAGGAAGCAATCAAAACAATGTGTCTCAGATTTTGTCACCAAAGTCAAAGACATTGCAGATCAACTTGCAAGTGTTGGAGAAGAAATTGAGGAAGAGCAAATAGTCAGACAAGTGATCAATGGACTAAAGGCAGATGACAAGTGGGAGAGCTTTACCACAGCAATGGACTTATACATGGACATCCAAGCACCTGATCTAACAACTCTGATTGGACAACTCTTTACACATGAAGCAAAGATCACAAAGAATGGAGAGCAATCAAAAGGTAACAATCCCTCTGCCCTATATACTGATTAGAAGACTAAAGACAAGGGTAAAAGCAAGAAGGTTGATGAAGAAGGCTCTACCTCCCAAGCAAACTATGCAGGGAGAGGTAGATCATCTAGAGGTAGGGGCAGAGGAGGTAAGTCAGGTAGGGGGAGACCCTACAATCAATCTCCATGCAATATTTGTGGCTTGTCTAATCATACCACAGATGAATGCTACAAAAACTACAAGAACCAAAGAGGAAGAGGTCACCAAAGAGGAGGATACTCTCAAGGCAGAGGCAGATTCAATCAATCTCAAGGCTACCATGGCTACAACAATAATTACAACAATAGCTACAATCACAATGGCAATTATCAAGGTGGATACAGGAATAGGAAGGATTACAACAATTATGCAGAGGATCAAGATGATTCCTTGTTGATCATGAACATGACATCTAAATCAGGTATCAATGATGATCATTTGTTCTATATTGATTCAGGTTGCTCTAACCATGTAGCTGGAAATGTTGCCTTACTCTCTGATTTGGAAGAACCCAAAGGCAAGCATCAAGTGCAGACAGGTGATGACACTAAACATTCAGTTATTAAAGTAGGCAATGTCAAAACAAGTGATGGTAATCAGAATTTATTAAGCAGAGTGTTGTATGTTCCAACAATCACCAAGAATCTGATGAGTGTAGGTCAGATTGTTGAAAAAGGTCTACAGGTCAGGTTCACTCAACATGGTGCATATGTGGAGGATCCAAGACATGGATTCAGAAGGATAGCCAAGGGAGAGAAATCAGGTAGATTGTTTACCTTTGAACTTGAAGACACTAATAGTATTGCTTTGTACAACTATAAAGATCAAACCCTATCAGAATTGGAGATTTGGCACAAAAGATTAGGTCACATTGGAGAGAGGACCTTAAAGCAAATGAGTAGGGATCAATGTGTGCTTGGGATACCTAATGTATCCAAGCAACACATGATATACAAGTGTGGGGCTTGTCAATTTGGTAAGTCACACAGATTGCCATATACAAAGAAAGGTTTTATGCATGAAGATTATCTGGAATTGGTGCATACAGATGTTTGGGGACCTAGCAAGGAGCCATCCATATCTGGATCAAGGTACTATGTGTCCTTCATTGATGACTATAACAGGTGGACTGTCTTATACTACATGAAACATAAAGATGAAGTATTTAATTGTTTCAAAAGGTATCTTGCATTAGTTGAAAATCAAACAGGTAGACATTTGAAGAAACTAAGGTCAGATGGTGGTGGAGAATACTTCTCCAATGAATTTGAAGAATTCTTGCAGGAAAGAGGCATCAAGAGGGAGATTACTACAAGGTACTCACCTGAACAAAATGGGGTAGCTGAAAGGAGGAATAGACTCATTGTAGAGACAGCTAGGTCTATGCTAAATGAAAAGAAATTGCCAAATTATCTTTGGGCAGAGAGTGTATCTACTGCCACATATTTAATTAACAGGTTGCCATCAAAGACACTTGATGGAATGACACCCTATGAGGCTTGGCATGGTAAGAGACCATCTCTGGATCATTGCAAAATCTTTGGGTGTGTTGCATATGTGCATATTCCCTCACAGGTAAGGGGAAAGCTAGACCCTAAGGCTGAAAAATGTATCTTCATTGGTTATGATTTGAATCAAAAGGGATACAGGTTTTATAACCCCTCAAACAAAGGCTTCAAGGTAAGCAGAGATGTCATCTTTGATGAAAATGATTCATGGTATGAAAATGAGTGCAGGAAAGTTAGCCTACCTTATGACATGGAAGAAGACTTTCCCAAGCTTATCAGGCAAGAACCAATTCAGAAAGAGGACACAAGCTCAGATGATGAAGACAACATCAACATTGAAGAGTTCAAGGCTTGGAAATCCAAAGGGAAGATGAAGATGAAGCAACTAGAAGACAATCCAGAATCCTCAACTCAAGCTATGAGGAGATCTCAAAGAGAAAAGAAGAAACCTATTAGGTATGGGTATGATACTTCACTTGTAACCAAGCACTCTGTATATCTTGCAAAGGATATCTTGAATGAAGAACCAGGTACATTTGAAGAAGCAATTACTAAACCAGAATGGAAGGAAGCAATGGATGAAGAAATGGAGGCTCTCAAGGAGAGTGATACTTGGGACTTGGTACCCAAGAAGGACTCCATGAAGGTGATAGGATCCAGATGGATCTACAAACTCAAGAGGAACTCAGATGGTACAATAAACAGGTATAAAGCTAGGTTGGTAGCCAAGGGTTTTGCACAAACCCAAGGCATTGATTATGAGGAGACATTTTCTCATGTGGCCAAGATGCCAACTATCAGAATTATGGTGAGTGTAGCTGCATCCAAGAATTGGAACATGTACCAATTGGATGTGAAGAATGCATTCTTGAATGGATGGATATCTGAAGAGGTCTACATGTCACAACCACCTGGCTATGAAGATCCCAATAAGGTAAATCATGTTTGTAAATTGAAGAAGGCTCTATATGGATTGAAGCAGGCACCTAGAGCATGGAATTACAGGTTGACAACCTATCTCCTAGATCAAGGATTTGTGATGAGTAAAGCAGATACTTCATTGTTTATAAAGAGGAACAATTCAGAGGTAATATACTTGTGTGTCTATGTTGATGACATCATTATTACAGGAAATGATGTTCAGGGAATTAGACACATCAAAGGACAAATGATGAAGGAATTCAAGATCAATGATCTTGGATTATTGAAGTACTTCCTAGGACTTGAATTGGTATACACAAATTCAGGTATCTTTATTACACAGAAGAAGTACATTCAGGACATGGTCAAGAAGTTTAATTTGCAGGAAGCTAAAGTCTCAAACATTCCTATGGAGGTCAACCACAAACTCAGTGCACATGAAGGAGAAGAACTCAAGGATATTACAGGTTACCAAAGTTTGGTAGGTAGTCTTAATTATGCTACCTTAACCAAGATTGATATATCATATGGTGTTAGTGTACTTAGCCAATTTATGCATAAACCAAGAGTACCACATTTGGAGGCAGCCAAGAAGATAGTAAAGTACCTGAAGGGAACACAAAATCATGGTTTGTACTTTCCATATTCATCAGACATTGATATTAAGGTATACTCAGATGCAGATTGGGCAGGTTGCAAGGATGACAGGAGGAGTACATCTGGTTATATATGTTTTGCAGGTGATAAACCAATTTCTTGGTCATCCAAGAAACAACCCACAGTAGCTTCGTCATCTACTGAGGCAGAGTACAGAGGACTAGCAAATGCAACCCAAGAAGCCATATGGTTGAAGCTATTATATTCAGAATTGGGCCTATACACAAGGCCACCAATCATATTTGGTGATAACACAAGTTCTCTTCACCTAGCAGCTAATCCAATTTATCATGCTAGGACAAAACACATAGAGGTTCACTACCACTATGTGAGGGAGAAGTTACTTAGCAAAGAAATTCAATTATCATATGTGTCTACTAATATACAATGTGCAGATTTGCTTACTAAAGCTCTGGATGGAAGCAAGCTATGCAGATTTAAATCCATGATTGGATTGCAGGAAATAATTGAAGATTAGAGATGAAGACTTGAGCCAAAGTGTTTGGCTTGAGGGGGAGCTGTTGGTGTAATTCAAGCCTTAACACTTGGCTTGGATATCAATATTGAAGACACAACTTAAAGCTTGGCTCTTGGAAGCCTAGCTTGGATTAATTCATGAGGATATCACTTGAAGAATGAACCATAGGAACATAGGCTTATTGTTTTTACCATTTATCTCATGTAAAAGTCTATATGACTTTATCAATCATGTAATCACACCTACTAGACTAGAGTCGTGGAAAAGCAGATGGTATGATTGAGAGAATATCTCCCTAAGTTTAGTGGAGAGATTGAAGGGAGCCAAAACTTGAATTCAAAATTCAAACTCCTTCAAAATTCTTATAAAAAGCAATGTAAAAAAGTCGCGGGTATGTGACACTCCTCCCGAGGCAATTCTGAGTCAATCACTGAGTGTGTGTGAGCTACACCATAGCCTACACCTCTGAGTACCATTGAGCATCACATTACATGCCAATGGGAATGTACAATCATTAGATTTAATCAATATACTTATATTCATAGTCTCTGTTTTCTCTGAGTGACTACCTCCAAATCTGTCAACTTCAAAGGAGCATATCTCAAGATCTACTGAACCAAATTGGATGATTCAAAGTGCATTGGATTCAGCTCAACGTCTACTATACAGCTACAAAGTTTCAAAGCCATTGGATCTACCATCACAGAGAAATCTTAGTCGGGGTGCTCACTGGTCTGTGACTGTAAGTCTCCTAAAAAATCGGGGGTACACCTTATTTTGCTAAAGTGATTTCTCTGAGTGTGGTTTATCATTTCCTTTCATTCCACTTGCAAATGGAAGCTTACTAAGCTAATTGAATATCCCTAGAAGGAATTTTGTTAATTGTAACTACACTGGTCACACTGAGCATAATACTGAGCAGGTATCAAGACCAAAATAGAAAGTTTTTAAGTCTTGTGATTTACAAAGTAGTCTGTTTTGATCAATTCATTACTCAAACCTTTTCCAAAGTACATATAGCATATTTTGGTGTCATTTGGAAGCTCAAGGAGTCTACTAAGTATATCTGAAGAGAAAGGAGGGCAGGTGTGAAGCAGGTTTTGCAGCACCAGCTTGATCTTCTGAGTGCATCCAGCCATCACATCCAACAAGCCCAAGCAATCAGACTCAGAGTATGTGACCAAGATTAAAGATGTGGCAGACCAATTAGCAAGCATTGGAGAGGAGATTGAAGAGGAGCAAATAGTCAGGCAAGTAACTGTTGGATGTGATGGCTGGATGCAATCAGAAGATCAAGCTGGTGCTGCAAATCCTGCTTCACACCTGCCCTCCTTTCTCTTCAGATATGTTTAGGAGACTCCTTGAGCTTCCAAATGACACCAAGAAACTATATATGTGCTTTACAAATTAATTGTGTAATGACCAAATCAAAACAGATGATTTTGAACCTTCACAATCCAAAGAACTTTCTATTCCTGTAATGACACCTGCTCAGTCCTAAGCTCAGTGTGACCAGCATACTTGCAATTGGATTAATTCCTTCTGGGAGTATTAAATTAACTTAACAAGCTACCATTAGCAAGTTAAATCACTCCAATTAACAAACTATGCACTGAGAATGATCTTTAGCAAAATCAGAGACACCCCCGACTTTTTAGGAACAACACAGAAAAATACCAGTGACTGCCTCGACAGTGATTTCTCCCAATTGGCTGGATAGAATGACTTGAAATTTTGCAGTGTTGTAGAATGCTTTGAGCTGGTTCCAATGAGCTTTGAATCATCCAATTTGGTTCAGTAGATGTTGAGATATGCCCTGTTGAAGTTGACAGACTTGAAGATGGTCACTCAGAGAAAACAGAGATAATGACTATGAGTATATGTATTGAATCTATCAAATGTACATTCCCATTGGCATGTAGAATGATGCCCAATGGTACTCAGAGGTGTAGGCTAAAGAGTAGCTCTCACACACTCAATGATTTGCTTGGATTTGCCTCGGGAAGAGTGTACAATCCCCGCGACTTTTACATAGTCTTTTATAGGAGTTTGAAGAGAGTTTGAATTTCAAACTCAAATGTAGGCTCCCACAAATCTCTCATCTAAACATATGGAGATATTCTCTCCATTCATACCTTTCAATTTCCACGACTTTTGAAGGTAGGTGTGATTACAAGAAGTCATATTGACTTTTACATAAAGTAAAAGGTAACTAAGCATAGGCATGTGTTCCTATGGTCTTCCTTCAAATGAAGTCTTCATGAATTAATCCAATCTCTTGTAAAACCTTCAAGGTTGATATCCAATGCTCTTCTAGGTACAAGACAAAGCCAAGTGTGAAGGCTTGTTTGCACCAACAGCTCCCCCTCAAGCCAAACACTTTGCTTGAGTCTTCATCTTTAGTCTTCAATGATATCCTGTAATCCAATCATGGATTTAAACCTGCATAGTTTGCTCCCATCCAGAGCTTTTGTAAGCAAATCTGCACATTGTATATTAGTAGACACATATGATAATTGGATTTCCTTGCTAAGTAATTTCTCCCTCACATAGTGGTAATGAACCTCTATGTGTTTTGTCCTAGCATGATACACAGGATTAGCTGCTAGGTGAAGTGAACTTGTGTTATCACCAAATATGATTGGTGGCCTTGTGTATAGGCCCAATTCTGAATATAGTAGCTTCAACCATATGGCTTCTTGAGTGGCATTGGCTAGCCCTCTGTATTCTGCCTCAGTAGATGATAGAGCCACTGTGGGTTGTTTCTTGGATGACCAAGAAATTGGTTTATCACCTGCAAAGCATATGTAACCAGATGTACTCCTCCTGTCATCCTTGCAACCTGCCCAATCTGCATCTGGGTATACTTTGATATCAATGTCTGATGAATATGGAAAGTACAAACCATGATTTTGTGTTCCCTTTAGGTACTTTACTATCTTCTTGGCTGCCTCCAAATGTGGTACTCTTGGCTTATGCATAAATTGGCTAAGTATACTAACACCATATGATATATCAATCCTGGTTAAGGTAGCATAATTAAGACTACCTACCAAACTTTGGTAACCTGTAATATCCTTGAGTTCTTCTCCTTCATGTGCACTGAGTTTGTGGTTGACCTCCATAGGAATGTTTGAGATTTTAGCTTCCTGCAAATTAAACTTCTTGACCATGTCTTGAATGTACTTCTTCTGAGTAATAAATATACCTGAATTTGTGTAGACCAATTCAAGTCCTAGGAAGTACTTCAATAATCCAAGATCATTGATCTTGAATTCCTTCATCATTTGACCTTTGATGTGTCTAATCCCATTCACATCATTTCCTGTAATAATGATGTCATCAACATAGACACACAAGTATATTACCTCTGAATTGTTCTTCTTTATAAACAATGAAGTATCTGCTTTACTCATCACAAATCCTTGATCTAGGAGATAGGTTGTCAACCTGTAATTCCATGCTCTAGGTGCCTGCTTCAATCCATACAGAGCCTTCTTCAATTTACAAACATGATTTACCTTATTGGGATCTTCATAGCCAGGTGGTTGTGACATGTAGACCTCTTCAGATATCCATCCATTCAAGAATGCATTCTTCACATCCAATTGGTACATGTTCCAATTCTTGGATGCAGCTACACTCACCATAATTCTGATAGTTGGCATCTTGGCCACAGGAGAAAATGTCTCCTCATAATCAATGCCTTGGGTTTGTGCAAAACCCTTGGCTACCAACCTAGCTTTATACCTGTTTATTGTACCATCTGAGTTCCTCTTGAGTTTGTAGATCCATCTGGATCCTATCACCTTCATGGAGTCCTTCTTGGGTACCAAGTCCCAAGTATCACTCTCCTTGAGAGCCTCCATTTCTTCATCCATTGCTTCCTTCCATTCTGGTTTAGTAATAGCTTCCTCAAATGTACCTGGTTCTTCATTCAAGATATCCTTTGCAAGATACACAGAGTGCTTGGTTACAAGTGAAGTATCATACCCATACCTAATACGTTTCTTCTTTTCTCTTGAAGATCTCCTCATAGCTTGAGTTGAGGATTCTGGATTGTCTTCAAGTTGCTTCATCTTCATCTTCCCTTTGGATTTCCAAGCCTTGAATTCTTCAATGTTGATGGTGTCTTCATCATCTGAACTTGTGTCCTCCTTCTGAGTTGGTTCTTGCCTGATAAGCTTTGGAAAGTCTTCTTCCATATCATAAGGTAGGCTAACTTTCCTGCACTCATTATCATACCATGAATCATTTTCATCAAAGACGACATCTCTGCTTACCTTGAAGCCTTTATTTGAGGGGTTATAGAACCTGTATCCTTTCTGATTCAAATCATAACCAATGAAAATACATTTTTCAGCCTTAGGGTCTAGCTTTCCCCTTACCTGTGAGGGAATATGCACATATGCAACACACCCAAAGATCTTGCAATGATCCAGAGATGGTCTCTTACCATGCCAAGCCTCATAGGGTGTCATTCCATCAAGTGTCTTTGATGGCAACCTGTTGATTAAGTATGTGGCAGTAGATACACTCTCTGCCCAAAGATAATTTGGTAGTTTTTTCTCATTAAGCATAGACCTAGCTGTCTCTACAATGAGTCTATTCCTCCTTTCAGCTACCCCATTTTGTTCAGGTGAGTACCTTGTGGTAATCTCCCTCTTGATGCCTCTTTCCTGCAAAAAATCTTCAAAGTCATTGGAGAAGTATTCTCCACCACCATCTGACCTTAGTCTCTTCAAATGTCTACCTGTTTGATTCTCAACTAATGCAAGATACCTTTTGAAACAATTAAATACTTCATCTTTATGTTTCATGAAGTACAAGACAGTCCATCTGCTATAGTCATCAATAAAGGACACATAGTACCTTGATCCAGATATGGATGGCTCCTTGCTTGGTCCCCAAACATCTGTATGCACCAATTCCAAATAATCTTCATGCATAAAACCTTTCTTGGTATAGGGCAATCTGTGTGACTTACCAAATTGACAAGCCCCACACTTGTATATCATGTGTTGCTTGGATACATTAGGTATCCCAAGCACACATTGATCCCTGCTCATTTGTTTTATGGTCCTCTCTCCAATGTGACCTAATCTCTTGTGCCACATTTCCAATTCTGATAGGGTTTGGTCCTTATAGTTGTACAAGGCAATATTCTTAGTATCCTCAAGTTCAAAGGTAAACAATCTACCTGATTTCTCTCCCTTGGCTATCCTTCTGAATCCATGTCTTGGATCCTCCACATATGCACCATGTTGAGTGAACCTGACCTGTAGACCTTTTTCAACAATCTGACCTACACTCATCAGATTCTTGGTGATTGTTGGAACATACAACACTCTGCTTAGTAAATTCTGATTACCATCACTTGTTTTGACATTGCCTACTTTAACAACTGAATGTTTAGTGTCATCACCTGTCTGCACTTGGTGCTTTCCTTTGGGTTCTTCCAAATCAGAGAGTAAGGCAACATTTCCAGCTACATGGTTAGAGCAACCTGAATCAATATAGAACAAATGATCATCATTGATACCTGATTTAGATGTCATGTTCATAATCAACAAGGAATCATCTTGATCCTCTGCATAATTGTTGTAATCCTTTCTGTTCCTGTATCCACCTTGATAATTGCCATTGTGATTGTAGCTATTGTTGTAATTATTGTTGTAGCCATGGTAGCCTTGAGATTGATTGAATCTGCCTCTACCTTGAGAGTATCCTCCTCTTTGGTGACCTCTTCCTCTTTGGTTCTTGTAGTTTTTGTAGCATTCATCTGTAGTATGGTTAGACAAGCCACAAATATTGCATGGAGATTGGTTATAGGGTCTCCCCCTACCTGACTTACCTCCTCTGCCCCTACCTCTAGATGATCTACCTCTCCCTGCATAGTTTGCTTGGGAGGTGGATCCTTCTTCATCAACCTTCTTGCTTTTACCCTTGTCTTTAGACTTCTTATCAGTATATAGGGCAGAGGGATTGTTACCTTTTGATTGCTCTCCATTCTTTGTGATCTTTGCTTCATGTGTGAATAGTTGTCCAATCAGAGTTGTTAGATCAGGTGCTTGGATGTCCATGTACAAGTCCATTGCAGTGGTGAAGCTCTCCCACTTGTCATCTGCCTTTAGTCCATTGATCACTTGTCTGACTATTTGCTCTTCCTCAATTTCTTCTCCAACACTTGCAAGTTGATCTGCAATGTCTTTGACTTTGGTGACAAAATCTGAGACACATTGTTTTGATTGCTTCCTAAGAGTTGTAAACTCAATCCATAGCTGATTCTTTCTGGCCCTTGTGCTTGATGAGAAGTATGTTGACAAGGTTTCCCAAGTCTCTTGGGAAGTCTTACAGTTCCTTACATGAGGTAGAAGGAAATCAGAGATAGAGTTTAGAAGATATGACCTTGCCAAAGCATCTTTAGCACACCATTGGTTGAGTCTCTCATGTTCATCCTTTGTAGGTAGGCCTCTGGTTTTGAATGAGGGCAACTCCTCATCTCCTGATATGTATCCATACAAGCTTCTCCCTTGTAGATAGGTCTTCATTCTCAATGACCATGCCTGGTAGTTATTTCTATCCAATTTGTCAATGAAGGAAGGGAAACCATCACCCATGATTACCTTATTTGCTCTGATACCACTGTTGGATGTGATGGCTGGATGCAATCAGAAGATCAAGCTAGTGCTGCAAATCCTGCTTCACACCTGCCCTCCTTTCTCTTCAGATATGTTTAGGAGACTCCTTGAGCTTCCAAATGACACCAAGAAACTATATATGTGCTTTACAAATTAATTGTGTAATGACCAAATCAAAACAGATGATTTTGAACCTTCACAATCCAAAGAACTTTCTATTCCTGTAATGACACCTGCTCAGTCCTAAGCTCAGTGTGACCAGCATACTTGCAATTGGATTAATTCCTTCTGGGAGTATTAAATTAACTTAACAAGCTACCATTAGCAAGTTAAATCACTCCAATTAACAAACTATGCACTGAGAATGATCTTTAGCAAAATCAGAGACACCCCCGACTTTTTAGGAACAACACAGAAAAATACCAGTGACTGCCTCGACAGTGATTTCTCCCAATTGGCTGGATAGAATGATTTGAAATTTTTCAGTGTTGTAGAATGCTTTGAGCTGGTTCCAATGAGCTTTGAATCATCCAATTTGGTTCAGTAGATGTTGAGATATGCCCTGTTGAAGTTGACAGACTTGAAGATGGTCACTCAGAGAAAACAGAGATAATGACTATGAGTATATGTATTGAATCTATCAAATGTACATTCCCATTGGCATGTAGAATGATGCCCAATGGTACTCAGAGGTGTAGGCTAAAGAGTAGCTCTCACACACTCAATGATTTGCTTGGATTTGCCTCGGGAAGAGTGTACAATCCCCGCGACTTTTACATAGTCTTTTATAGGAGTTTGAAGAGAGTTTGAATTTCAAACTCAAATGTAGGCTCCCACAAATCTCTCATCTAAACATATGGAGATATTCTCTCCATTCATACCTTTCAATTTCCACGACTTTTGAAGGTAGGTTTGATTACAAGAAGTCATATTGACTTTTACATAAAGTAAAAGGTAACTAAGCATAGGCATGTGTTCCTATGGTCTTCCTTCAAATGAAGTCTTCATGAATTAATCCAATCTCTTGTAAAACCTTCAAGGTTGATATCCAATGCTCTTCTAGGTACAAGACAAAGCCAAGTGTGAAGGCTTGTTTGCACCAACAGTAACAAATGGACTCAAGGCAGATGATAAGTGGGAAAGTTTCATTACTGCAATGGACCTCTATATGGACATGCATACCCCAGATCTCACAACACTCATGGGCCAACTATTCACACATGAAGCAAAGTTTACAAAGGCAGGAGATCAATAAAAAGGTAACAACCCCTCTGCTCTCTATACTGATAAGAAAGTTAAGGATAAAGGTAAAGGGAAGAAACAGGATGAAGAAGGCTCTACCTCCCAAGCTAATTATGCAGGGAGAGGTAGATCATCAAAAGGCAGGGGCAGAGGAGGTAAGTCAGGTAGGGGGAGACCCTACAACTCATCACCATGCAACATTTGTGGATTGTCCAATCATACCACAGATGAATGCTACAAGAACTACAAGAATCAGAGAGGAAGAGGCTACTCAAGAGGTGGATACTCTCAAGGGAGAGGCAGATTCAACCAACATCAAAGCTACAATGGATACAACAATCAATACAACCACAATGGTAATTACCAAGGTGGATTCAGAAATAGAAGAGACTACAACAACTACACAGAGGAGCAAGATGACTCCCTATTGATCATGAATATGACCTCCAAGGCAGGTACAAATGATGATCATTTATTTTATATTGACTCAGGATGTTCTAACCATGTAGCTGGCAATGTGGCACTACTTTCTGATTCGGAAGAACCCAAGGGCAAACATCAGGTACAAACAGGTGATGACACTAAACATTCTGTTGTTAAGATTGGAAATGTGAAGACATGTGATGGTAACCAGAACCTATTGAGCAGGGTACTTTATGTACCAACCATCACCAAGAATTTAATGAGTGTTGGTCAGATTGTGGAGAAAGGTTTGCAGGTCAGATTCACACAACATGGAGCATATGTGGAGGACCCAAGACATGGATTCAGAAGGATAGCCAAAGGGGAGAAATCAGGTAGATTATTTACTTTTGAGCTAGAAGACACCAAGAACATTGCTTTGTATAATTACAAGGATCAAACACTTTCAGAGTTAGAAATATGGCACAAGAGGTTAGGTCACATAGGTGAAAGAACCCTAAAACAAATGTGCAGGGATCAATGTGTGCTTGGAATACCTAATGTATCCAAGCAACACATGATTTACAAGTGTGGAGCATGTCAGTTTGGTAAGTCTCACAGATTGCCATATTCAAGGAAAGGTTTCATGCATGAAGACTACCTAGATTTGGTACACACAGATGTTTGGGGACCTAGCAAGGACCCTTCCATTTCAGGTTCAAGGTATTATGTGTCCTTTATTGATGATTATAGCAGATGGACCATTTTATACTTTATGAAGCATAAAGATGAAGTGTTTAATTGTTTCAAGAGGTATCTTGCACTTGTTGAAAACCAAACAGGAAGAAGCTTGAAGAGGCTAAGGTCAGATGGTGGAGGAGAGTACTTCTCCAATGAGTTTGAAGATTTCTTGCAGGAAAGAGGCATCAAAAGGGAGATTACTACAAGGTACTCACCTGAACAAAATGGGGTAGCTGAAAGAAGGAATAGACTCATTGTAGAAACAGCTAGGTCTATGCTTAATGAAAAAATGTTGCCAAATTATCTTTGGGCAGAGAGTGTATCCACTGCCACCTATCTCATAAACAGGCTGCCATCCAAATCACTTGATGGCATGACACCATATGAAGCTTGGCATGGTAAGAGACCGTCTCTGGATCATTGCAAAATTTTTGGTTGTGTAGCATATGTGCATATTCCCTCACAGGTAAGGGGAAAGCTAGACCCTAAGGCTGAAAAATGTATCTTCATTGGTTATGATTTGAACCAAAAGGGATACAGATTCTACAACCCAACAAACAAAGGCTTCAAGGTAAGCAGAGATGTCATCTTTGATGAGAATGACTCATGGTATGAGAATGAATGCTTAGTCTACCCTATGATATGGAAGAAGACTTCCAAGGCTCACCAAGGAGGAATCAATTCAGAAAGAAGAATCAAGCTCAGATGATGATGATACAATTAACCTTGAAGAATTCAAGGCATGGAAGTCCAAAGGAAAGATGAAGATGAAGCAACTAGAAGATACACCAGAATCCTCAACTCAAGCAATGAGGAGATCTCAGAGAGAAAAGAAGAAGCCTATCAGATATGGGTATGACACATCACTTGTAACTAAACATTCTGTATATCTTGCAAAGGATTTGTTGAATGAAGAACCAGGTACCTATGAAGAAGCAATCACCAAACCAGAGTGGAAAGAAGCTATGGATGAAGAAATGGAAGCTCTCAAGGAGAGTGATACTTGGGACTTGGTACCCAAGAAGGACTCTATGAAGGTGATAGGATCCAGATGGATCTACAAGCTAAAGAGGAATTCAGATGGAACAATAAACAGGTACAAAGCTAGGTTGGTAGCCAAGGGCTTTGCACAAACCCAAGGCATTGATTATGAGGAGACATTTTCTCCTGTGGCCAAGATGCCAAGTATCAGAATATTGGTGAGTGTAGCTGCATCCAAAAATTGGAACATGTACCAATTAGATGTCAAGAATGCTTTCTTGAATGGATGGATATCTGAAGAAGTCTACATGTCACAACCACCTGGCTATGAAGACCCCAAGAAGGTAAATTATGTTTGTAAATTGAAGAAGGCCCTATATGGTTTGAAGCAGGCACCTAGAGCATGGAATTACAGGTTGACAACCTACCTCCAAGACCAAGGATTTGTGATGAGCAAAGCTGATACTTCTCTATTCATAAAGAGGAGTAATACAGAGGTAATCTACTTGTGTGTTTATGTTGATGACATCATCATTACAGGCAATGATGTCAATGGGATTAGACACATAAGAGGACAGATGATGAACGAATTCAAGATTAGTGATCTTGGATTATTGAAGTACTTCTTAGGTCTTGAGTTAGTCTACACCAACTCAGGTATATATATCACTCAAAAGAAGTATGTACAGGATATGGTCAAGAAGTTTGGCTTGCAGGAAGCTAAAGTATCTACTACTCCAATCGAGGTCAACCTAAAGCTAAGTGCTCATGAAGGGGAAGAAATCCAAGACATCACAGGATATCAAAGTATGATAGGTAGTTTGAACTATGCTACCTTGACAAGAATTGACATAGCATATGGAGTTAGTGTGCTTAGTCAATTCATGCACAAACCAAGGGTACCTCATCTAGAAGCAGCAAAGAAGATCTTGAAGTATTTGAAGGGAACTCAGAACCATGGTTTGTACTTTCCTTATACGTCAGATATTGATATTAAAGTTTACTCAGATGCAGATTGGGCAGGATGCAAGGATGATAGGAGGAGCACATCAGGTTACATTTGTTTTGCAAGAGATAAGCCTATTTCTTGGTCAGCCAAGAAACAACCTACAGTGGCATTGTCATCCACTGAAGCAGAGTATAGAGGGCTTGCCAATGCCACTCAAGAAGCTATCTGGTTGAAGCTCTTATATACAGAGTTAGGTCTATACACTAGACCACCAATCATATTTGGAGATAACACTAGCTCTCTTCACCTTGCATCTAATCCAATATATCATGCTAGAACCAAACACATAGAGGTTCATTACCACTATGTGAGAGAGAAGTTACTAAGCAAAGAGATTCAATTGACATATGTGTCTACTAATATGCAATGTGCAGATTTACTCACTAAAGCACTGGATGGAAACAAGTTATGCAGATTTAAATCTATGATTGGATTGCAGGATGTGATTGAAGACTAAAGATGAAGAAGATGAAGACTTAAGCCAAAGTGTTTGGCTTGAGGGGGAGCTGTTGGTGCATTTCAAGCCTTCACATTTGGCTTAGAACCTTGGAAGATTAGTTTGGACAAATTTCATCAAGGCTTCACTTGAAGGAAATGGCATAGGAACCCATACCTATGATTTATTACTTTTACTATTCATTGTAAAAGTCTTAGTGACTTGGCATCTACTTGAAATCAGTTACCTACTTGATTAGTCGTGGAAATTGAATGATGTAAATGGAGAGAATATCTCCATACTTTTAGAAGAGAGATTCTAGGGAGCTTAGATTTGAATTTCAAATTCAAATGATCACTCAACTCATATAAAAATGGAGAGAAAAAACTCGCGGTTAGTTCTGTCACTTCAGCTCACTCCCCGAGGCATTCTACTGTTGTAACCTTGTGTGTGTTAGTGCTACTCCATAGCCTACACCACAATACCTCATTTAGCTATGCTTTTCATGCTAATGAGATTGTACAAACACATTAATCAATAGAAGTATACACATTCATCATATCTGTTTCTCTGTGTTATCATCTCCAAGTCTGTCAACTTCAAAGGAGCATATCTCAAGATCTACTGAACCAAATCAAGTGATTCAAAGCACATTGGAACCAGCTCCAAGTCTACTATACACGTACAAAGTTTCAAATCAATTGGATCAGCCATCTCGGAGAAATCTCGATCGAAGTGCACACTGGTCTGTGTCTGCAGGATTCCTAAAAAGTCGGGGGTACATATATTTTTGCTAAACATCCTTCTCTGAGTATAGTCTATCATTTTATCTCATTCCACTTGCAAATAGTAGCGTTTTAAGCTAATTTAATATGTCCAGAAGGAATTAGATAAATTGTTAGTGTGCTGGTCACACTGAGTGAAAGACTGAGTAGGTGTCACTACAGAAATAGAAAGTTTTTCTTGATTTTTGAAGTGCCAAGTTATCTGTTTTGATTTGGTCATTACACATATCATTTGCAAAGTACATATATGCTTTCTTGGTATCATTTGGAAGCTCAAGGTGTATGCTAAGCATTTCTGGAATCAAAGGAGGGCTGGTGTGAAGCAGGTATAGCAGCACCAACTCAATCTCTTGAGTGCATCCAACCATCACTCCCAACAGTGATCTGGTGTTATTTTTTCATTAGAAGATGAAAAGCGAGGTGGTAGCAACCAAGGTAGTCAAGGTGGCTTTACAAGACAAGGAAGTGATCAGAGAGAAACAGAACAGAGGGAGAATCAAGCAAGACCAAGTAGGCAAAGCAGTCAATGAAGACCCGACAACTAGGCCTACATAATTATTCAAATAAAAACTCTTTTACAACACTGATTCTAATCACTACACCCCATTGTAAATATCATTTTTTATGATTCTTACTCCATTTTGTGCAAGCTGTGGAGTCGTAGGCTTGAAGAGTATTAGGTCTAACTATGTACCAATTTTCATATTTATTAGAGCTCATTTGAGCCTCCAAATTAGCATAGGAACCTATTTCTTAACGAGGTCGAACACTAGGTCTAAACATGGCCAAAAGCTAGTCAAAAACTATAAAAGGAGCTAGAGAGCTCATTTTGGGGTTAGCAAATTGGGAGTTGAAATGAAAAAATGAGCTTGTAATCTTGTTTTTGGCTAATCAAGGATTCCGTTGTTCCATCTCTTTGTCTTTCCTTGTGTGCATGTGTATGTGTGTGCATGTGTATGTGTGTGCATGCTTGTCTCCTTCTCACTCATGGACCGCCTTCAATTGCTCACGATGATCATACCTGTTACCAATAGCCAAGGAAGTTAGGGAATTACAAGAAAAGGGAGCCAATGCAAAGATTGAGGGCAGAGGGACATCCAAACAAGACCAAGTAGGAAAAATAGTCAAAGAAGATCCAATAATTAGGCCATACAAATTTTCCAAAGATAAATCCTTTTTCATAGTGATTTTAATCACTACGTGAAGATTGTAAATACTATTTTTGGTAAGTTAGGCTCCATTTTCTTCAAGGTGAGGAGTACTTGAGGTTGAGGAGCATTAGATCTAAGTTCATACCAATCATCATATTTTTTAGACTCCATTTGAGCCTTCAAATAAGCCCTAGAACCTAATTGTTAACTAGGTCAGACACTAGGTCTAGACAGGACTAAAGCTAGTTAAAAACTATAAAAGGAGCTGGGGAGCTCATTTTTGAGATTATCTTGTTAGAGTTTTGAGATATTCTAAGAGATTTCTTGAGTAATAGAAAGCACTCCATTGTTCCTCTCTTTGTTCTTGCATGGTGTGCACGTGTGTGTATGTGTGTGCATGCTTGTGTGCTTCTCACTCAGGCACTTTTGCCTTCACTTGCTCATAGTCATCATACTAGTCCTCATGTCTCCACGGATTGGCATTTATGAGGTGGATCTCCTCACATTGGTACTTGCCATTGTCCTAGAGTGACACCAAATTTGGTGCTGTTGTCGAAGAGAAAGCTTTGACGATGAGCTTGTCATGGTAAGACGTAGAGTTGTGATGTTGGAGTCATAGGTGATTTATTTACTTTTCCATATTTTCTCTTTCTTATTTCATCATCATCATCATCCTCACCATCTCCCACCTCCACCTTTGTTGAATTTCCAGTCTTTTGGTCATATCATCTTCCCCACCTCATTCCCCTCATTTCACTTGTGAGAGAGCAAGAGAGAGCTTGTGTGCATTCTGTTTTGCATGTTATTTAGCTTTTCTTGTAGGTTTTGGTTGTATGATCATCTCCAACAGCTCCCTATCAATTTGATTAGGCTGGTAGTAGATTCTATGGGAAGTCTGACCTCCATTGCCCTAGTGCAAGTGGTCACGAGAGCTCAAGCATTGCAACAAAACCAAGGCCGAGGTCAAAAATAGAATTACAAGGTTAGTGAGACTGAGAGTATAACCAAGAAAAGGATGAGAGCATGGAAGGATAGCTAAGAGAGAATGAAAAGGCAATGGTCTAATAAGAAGAGCAAACTTGAGGAAAGCTTAAAAGAAACAAACACCCAAAATAGCTGAACTCACATCTCAAACGCACTCTCTCATACGACCACCACCACCAGCATTCCCATCACCTTCCAATCCAACCCACCACCTAGAGTAGGATCAATCTTAGCAGATCCCACTCCTGAAGACCTAGAAATGATGCTTAAAGCATATTAGGAAAGAATCCAAGAAGGGTGAAATGTGATAGGTCATGAAAAATGTTACCCTATAGCTTATCTAGAGATTGAACGAACCAAGCTTTGTGCTAAGATGGTTGAGTTGGCTCAAACCATGTTTGAAGACAATCGCCTCTCAATAACTCTAGTTCAACCAAAATGCAATTACATTTCGATGGATTATTAGAGAGATTGGAAAGGATGAAAGCTGAGTTAGGAAAACAAGCTACAACATTGGTGAGTAACACTAGAAGCGAAAGGATAAGCCTTCACCCCAAGGATGCTTATGTTCCCAGCTCCATTGAATCAGGAACCTCTCCTTCTATAAATCAATACTCACAAGAGTTTCTCAGAGAAATTCAAGAAGAGAAATGGACTAAGGAAAGTGAAAATCCTCCTCCCATTGAACTTGTGGATGACTTGCATGATTAATTCCCACAAGATATTCCTTCTGTTTATGGAGAGCAAGAGAATAGCCAGTCAAGTGAATGATTAGACTTAGAGTCTAACTCTATACAAGAACTACCTCATTTCATAGGACCATGGGAAGTAGTCATGATAAGAAATGAAGACTCAGCCATACCTAGGAATACGGAGGTAGTGAAGAGCACTAAAGTGCAATGCAATCTCACTTTAGAGGAGCTACTCAAGGTTAAGCCAGAACTATGGAAACATGTAGCCAATCAAGTTCTAGAAGTAGCAAAAACCCATTCCTAGGTAGGATCTCATAGAACAGTGCTAGAGATACCCTTGGATAAGATAGGAAATATGAGCGAAGGAGAAGAAGGAAACACCTATCTTCCAATCACTCACCAAGATTACACCACCAAGGCTATTTTGGACTTAGATGCAAGAGTGGCAATTGCTACCACTTCCATATGGAAGTGTTGGGGCAAACCAGTACTAAGCCAATGAGAATGAAATTATAGATGATTGATGGTCACATAGAGAGACCACTGGGATTGCTAGAAGGGATAACTCTCGCTACATGTGGTGTAGAGTTTGAGCACACATTTTCCATATGTGACTTTAGCAAAAATTAGGCCTATGAGATGATTTTGGGAAGATCATTCATGAGATAGTTTCAAGTAGTACAAGATTGGGGAACCAATTCCAAACACTTAGGTGTTACAACCAAAGTCAATCTCAAGGATTACTCTCACAGAGACGTGCCCTCAATACAATGGAATCCCATCCATAGAGTCACATATGATACAGAGTCGGTGCATTCCATAGGATCATGATCCTCATACATGAAGACACACTTTTATGGATGTACAAAGTGGAAGTAGAAGAAGAGAGAATTCCAGAGAGGTAGGTGTGAAAGAAACTCATAGATCAATTCGAGACCCAGCCTATGCACCTATAGTATTCCTAGATGAAGAGTTTGAGCCTCATTGTTGGGCTGAAATTCTAGCCACAATGAATGTAGCCATCACGGAAGAGCAATGGACACCACACTTTGATGAAGATGGCTATGACATTTCAATTTTCACTATAGAGCCACTTATGTGTGATTCAGTTATTGAGGAATGTGATCCTAGCACTGCTGTGCCTAAAGAAGCAAGTGACCCAAATCTAGAATCAATTATTATGGACCCGTTGTGGGCATCAAAAGAAGATTACCTATATGAAGTAGAAGCTCACTTTCAAAGCCAAGAAGAGCATACAAATGATGTGAGGTTAACTACACAAATAACCACCAAGAGTGAAGGTAAGAAAAGAAAGAAGGGAGAAGTCTCACCAGAAGAGGAAGAACCTTTGTTTGAGGTGCCTGAAAATTTTAAGAAGTATGAGCTAGAAGATAGAAAAGTCATGATAAGAATGCCTAAATGAGAAGAACTCATATGAGAGGCCTATGATAACAAGGAGACAACTAAGAAAATAATAGTGACCATAGAAGAAGGAGAAGAATGATGTACGTACATAGGACATGATTTGACAGAAGATGAAGAGCAAGAGTTGATAGCATTACTAAGAGAATAGAGAGATGTGTTTGCATGCAGTCATAAGGACTTAGAAGAAGTAGACTTTGACATATGATCATATACAATTCCCATGACCTCAGAGGCCAAACCCTCTAAGCAGAAGCCCTACACTTATTATGACAATTATGTTGCCAAGATCAAGGAAGAGATAGATAGTTTAGTAGAAGCTAGATTCATCTATGAAATTGAGCATGTCGAATGTGTATCCCCCATTGTAGTGGTGCCTAAAAAGAATGGCAAGTTATGAATTTACATTAATTTGAAGAAAGTTAACGCAACCACTATTAGAGAATACCAAGTCTACTTGAACCTAGAAAAGTGTGTTTTTATGGCCAGGCAAGGCAAGATTCTTGGAAACGTAGTGCCAAAGAATGGCATATCTATAGATGAGGAGAAACTTAGAGCTATTGCAGAGCTACCTAGGCCAAAGAATGTCAAAGAAGTACAAGCCTTCATGGGGCATTGCAGATATTATCGACAATTCATTCATATGTATGCAATCATTGCAAAGCCTCCGTAATCCCTCTTGACTAACTTTGAGTGGATAGAAGAATGCGAAAACTCTTTTAACGAGCTTAAAAGAGGATTTTGTTCAACACCAATCTTGACTACCCCAGATTGGAACAAGCCATTTCATGTCCATGTCAATGCATCCAATTATGCATTGGGTGCATATTAGCACAACCCACTGGTGAAGGTAATATGGATCTTCCCATTGCTTATGATAGTAGACAATTGAATGCGGTTGAACAAAATTATACCACTACTGAAAGAGAAGGATTAGGCATGGTATATGTAGTTAAGAAGTTAAGAAATTATTTGCTTGCAAATAAGTTTAAATTTTTTATAGACCATCAAGCACTACTATTAGTGAAAAAACTATGCAATATGGACATATTAGTAAGATGGTTCCTCTTACTAATGGAATATGACTTTGAAGTTGTAGTTAGGAAAGTTAGGACTCACCTTAAGGTAGATCAACCTTCTAGACTAACTTCAAAAGAGTCCCTTCAAGGAGTGTCAGATGACCTTCCTGATGCTTACTTGTTCAATCTAGAGGTAGTGCCTAAATAGGCTAAAACTATAGTGCTGATACTCACCTTTGACCCAAGCATCATGTATTGAGGGCCAAAGATAAAGAAGTAGTGAGGTCTCAGAAGTACCATATACCAACGAGAAGCATGTATAAGCAAACCAATATAGGAATACTAGCTTGCTGTGTAGATAGATATATAGATAGATAGATAGATGAATGGATAGATAGATAGACAGATAGATACATACATAGATAGATAGACAGATAGATACATACATAGATAGATAGATAAATAGATAGATAGATAGATAGATAGATAGATGGATAGATAGATAGATAGATAGATAGATAGATAGATAGATAGATAGATAGATAGATAGATAGATAGATAGATAGATGGATAGATAGATGGATAGATAGATGGAAAGATAGATAAATAGATAGATAAATACATAGATAGATAGATAGATAGATAGATAGATAGATAGATAGATAGATAGATAGATAGATAGATAGATAGATAGATAGATAGATAGATAGATAGATAGATAGATAGATAGATAGATAGATAGATAGGTAGATAGATAGATAGATAGATCAATAGATAGATAGATAGATAGATAGATAGATCGATAGATAGATCAATAGATAGATAGATAGATATATATATAGATAGATAGATAGATAGATAGATAGATAGATAGATAGATAGATAGATAGATAGATAGATAGATAGATAGATAGATAGATAGATAGATAGATAGATAGATAGATAGATAGATAGATAGATAGATAGATAGATAGATAGACAGATAGATAGAAAGATAGATAGACAAATAGATAGATAGATAGATAGATAGATAGATAGATAGATAGATAGATAGATAGATAGAAAGATAGATAGATAGATAGATAGATAGATATATAGATAGATAGATAGATAGATAGATAGATAGATAGATAGATAGATAGATAGATAGATGGACAGATAGATAGATAGACTGATAGACACATAGACAAATAGACAGATGGAGAGATCAACAGATAGATAGATAGATAGATAGATAGATAGATAGATAGATAGATAGATAGATAGATAGATAGATAGATAGATAGATAGATAGATAGATAGATAGATAGATAGATAGATAGATAGATAGATAGATAGATAGATAGATAGATAGATAGGTGCACAAATGCTCCGAACAGTAGTCATACGGCACTTAGGTGCAAAGGTCTCATCAAAATCAATGCCTCTTTCCTGTGCATAACCCTTTGCAACAAGCCTAGCCTTATACCTGTCAACTGTACCATCAAGTTTACGCTTCAGCTTGTATACCCACTTAGTGCCAATGGCCTTCTTGCCAGGAGGCAAGTCACATAAAGACCATGTACCATTCTTCATTATAGCATCATATTCAGATTGCATAGCAGCCATCCAATTTTCTGAATTTTGTGCTTCATCAAAAGAAACAGGCTCATTCTCATCAGAGACTAGATGCAGCCATAGCATAGCAATCTGATGCAAAGGAATAACTATGAGAGCCTGAACGAGTACGATATGACAAAGGTGCATCTACTTTGCTGTCACGCAAAGTCTGCACCAGCCATTTTGGCATAGTTTTTGCCTGCTCAATATCAGCTCTCTCATCAACAAGTGCATCATGTAAATCTGCATCAGAAATGGAATGATCTGCATCATCATATGAAACCTGCAAAGGCTGAGAAGTTGCCTCATTAGGACCAGCACTAGCCTGTCCACCTGTAAAAAGAGGCATCAAAGTATCATACATGTCTTTGGAGCTAACAGATGTCTCCTTAGTACATGAAAGCAATGGCTGAATAGCATCTTCCACAAAGACAACATCACGGCTAACCAGAATGCGTTTAGTCTGTGGATGATACAGACGATAGCCTTTACTTTCAGAACTGTACCCAACAAAAATACATTTTACTGCCTTATCATCCAATTTTTTGCGATGGTGTTCAGGCACTAATGCATATGCCAAACAACCACAAACACGCAGATGAGCAACAGATGGCTTGCGGTCATGCCAAGCCTCATATGGAGTGATAGACTGTCACGCTTTAGTGGGACACCTGTTCAGTACATATGCTGCACACATGATAGCATCAAGCCAAAAACTATGTGGTAAAGCCTGACTTTTGACCATGCACCTCGCCATCTCCATGAGTGACCTGTTCTTTCGTTCAGCAACTCCATTCTGTTGAGGTGTATACGGCACTGTACACTGGTGTTTTATCCCACGTTCAACCAGAAATGCATTAAAATCTGAAGACATATATTCGCCCCCTCGATCAGAACGGAGGGTGCCCATTTTACATGCTGACAGATTTTCAGCCAAAACCAAAAACTGTTTGAAGCACATGAACACTTCGGACTTTGCTTTGAGTGGATATACCGATGCATGCCTGGAAAAATCATCAATGAAAGTCACGAAGTAAAGGTAATTTCCAAAAGAGGGTGTCTGCATAGGACCACAGACATCACTATGTACAAGCTGCAATTTCTACGTAGCCCGAACTGAACCATCTTTTGGAAAGGAAGAACGCAGCATTTTGCCCAAAATACAGCCTTCACAAACATGTTTTCCAGGTGCCTCAAGTTTGGGCAAAGAGGACACCATTTCAGATTTCTGCAGGCGTAACAAACTAGCAAAATTCAGATGACCAAAGCGTGCATGCCAAAGCTTTGCATCTGACATAGCCTCAGAATCATGAACTGCACATGCCGAATCATTCACAGATCTTTCATAGTCTATGAGCTTATACAGCCCACGACATAAAATTCCAGAAGCAATAATCACATCGCCATTTGAGAGATCATGGACTGTACACCTGTCATCAATGAATTTCACAACCAAGCCAATCTTGGCTAATGCAGAAACTGATAACAGGTTCTTTTTGATCCCTAGCACAAATAAAGCATCTGACAAAGTGAAAGAACTACCATCAACAGTAGTCAGAATGATCTTACCAACTCCCATAACAGGATAAGAGGAGTTATTGGCGCATGTGACAGTATTCCCTGTAGGGGCAGGCTCGAGTGAAGAGAAGAAACTGCGCTACGAGGTAATATGTTTGGTCGCCCCACTGTCAAAGTACCAAACATCTGAGTCTACTGCAGACATGCATTGATCATGAGAAGATGGGTCAAAACTACAGACAGTAGTAAACGCCCATTCTTCTTCCTGCACAAGATTTGCAGACTCTGTTTTTGGTGTAGAGGCCTCTGCAACAACCATTCAAGCCTCTTTCTTCTTTGCCTCTTTAGCAGCCAGTTTTGGACAATTCTTTATAATATGATCATTTCCTTTACAGTACTTGCAGAACAATTTCTGCTTTTCTGATTTCTTCTCATCTTTATCCTGGTTCTTCGATTGTGCAGCATTTGCAGATTTCTGCTTACTAGTAGAAGAGCTCCATTTTCCTTTGCCCTTCTGACTAGCCAGGAAAGCTTGATCTGCAACACGCATAATGGACCTGGTCTGCCTGGACTGATCTTCCTGCAACAGAACAGAGACTAATTCCTCAAATGACAAGGCATTCAGATTGCCTTTCATCATCAACCGAAGAGTAGAGGCAAAACTCTGATATGAATCAGGAAGACCATTCAGAACGGTCTGCACAAGTGAGCTATTTGGTATAACCTCATCAACAGAAATCAATTGTTCCTTCAGGTCTTTGATCTTTGTAAGAAAACTGTCCATAGAATCACCTTCATTCATGTGCTCACTCTCCAACTGTTTTCGGAGGTAAGCAACACGAGCCTCATTCCTAGCCTGGTACAAAGTGGTAAGTGTATCCCAAGCATCCTTTGCTGTTCTGCAAGAGCGAATGTGAGGAATAATGGCACGTTTGATAGACAAAGCTATCAATGCATGTGCCTGGGCATCTCTGCCATCCCAACGAATTTGCTCTGCAGTAGGTGCAACAAAAACAGCAACACGAACAAGAATCTGCGGAATATCATCTTCGACACCATCTTCATCAGCTCCAACACCTGTATTTGCAGTACCTGTCGTTATAGGTGTAACAAGACGTCTTTCAACACCCTGCACAATGTTCCACAATCCTTTTGCAACCAGTACATATCGCATCATATAAGCCCATAATGGGTAGTTGGTACCATCCAACTTATCCTCAACAACCAACATATGGAATACATCACTGCTTTCAGCCATGGCCGGTGACTAAAATACCTTGATGCAGAAAATTAACTATATCTCAAAAAGTTGAACAGAACTGCCCAGACGAGTTCTACTCGACCTGTAGCAGACTTCGAGACGCTTAAACTGGCGAACAAAAACTGGTATATACCTTTGGCACAAAAGGACGAAATAGCTTGCACAAGCGCTGCGATAGTGCGTTCGGAGGCCGAAACGAGCTCAGATTGCGATTTCGGCACCACAAAGCGAAGCAGTTTTGATCTCGAAAACACCCTGAGTATGCTCACCAAATTTCGTGTGAATCTGAGACTAGAAACGAAGGAGTGTCGACGGCGCCCTAGAAGAAGCGACGACCTGCTCTGATACCAATTGTTGGAGATAGACGTCTGCGGAAGCACGGGAAGAGCACAAGGAAGAAGAAGAAGCTTAGAGCACAAACACACAATACTGAATGTATTACTAGAGAATGTACAAAGATAAGTAGCCCATTAGGGCAATAGGCGTATATACAAGCCGGGGGAAAAAAACCTCCTAAAGAGGGAAAAAAGTGCCTCGGTGGTCCTAGAGTGTTCACACACATCGCTACCTAAATATATCAACCAGCCTCAATCCTTGCCTGGTATAAAGTGGTAAGTGTATCCCAAGCATCCTTACTTGTTCTACAAGAGCACATGTGAGGAATAATGGCATGTTTGACAGACAAGGCTATCAATGCATGTGCATGAGCATCTCTACCATCCCAATGAATTTTCTCTGTAGTAGGTGCAACAGGAATCATAGCACAAATAGGAACATGAAGAATATCGTCATCTTCAAAATCGTTTGCATCACCTTCAGCAACTATGTTTGCAAGTGTAGTAGGATCTCTTTCAATACCCTATACAATATTACATAGTCCCTTTGCAACCAATACATGATGCATCATATAAGCCCATAATGGATAACTGGTACCATCCAACATATCCTCAATAGCCAACATATGAAATACATCATTTCTTTTAGCCATGGCCATTGACTAAAATACCCTGATGTAGAAAAATGATTGTATCTCAAAAAGTTGAACAAAACTACCCTATCGAGTTCTGTTAAACTTGTCGCAGACTTTGAGATGCTTAAACTGGCAAACTGAAATTTGTATATATCTCTGGCAAAAAAAAGACAAAATTGCTGCACAAACATTGTAATAGTGCATTGAAGGCCAAAACAGGCTCAGATCATGATTTCAATGCGTATGATGCAAAGATATTTTGATCTCCTAATCAGCTTGAGTATGCTCATCAATTTTTTGTGTGATTCTAAGATGGTGATTAGAGGAGTGCCAATGAAATCCTAGATGAAGCAATGACTTGCTCTGATACCAATTGTCGGAGTTTGAGGTTCATAGAAGCACATGAACATCACAAGGAAGAAGAAGAAGCTTGGAGCACAACAACACGATACTGAATGTATTACCAAGAGAATGTACAAAGATAAGTAGCCCATTAGGGTAATAGGCATATATAGAAGCCAAGGGAAAAGAACCTCCTAAAGAGGGAAAAAAGTGCCCTGGTGGTCCTAATCTATTCACACAAATCACTACCTAAATATGTCCATAATTTTCATTGTTTGGTTTGCAAAAATATCCATTTTTGTATGAAAACAAAAAATTATACACTAAATACAAGAAATTCCATTACCTTAGCAGTGCTTATAAAACATATCTACTAAAAAGAAGCCCTTCTTCATAGGATTGAAAGAGACAAGAATGTTATATTCTTGTACACATGGAAAGAGCCATTTTTTTTATTTTCTTAATCTGTCATTAGCAAATGGCATCTTTTCAGCCATTTTTTCCCTAATGGACTATAGAAGGAGAGTATATTTCAGCTAGTGAGGAATGTAAGGAAGCATTGTGGCTTTCTCATCTAACTTGTGATATGGACCTACCTCAACATGTACCTCATTTTCTCAATGATAGTCAGAGTGTCATTACTTTGGCTAAAAATATGGTCTATCATGCAAAGAACAAGCACATTGAAGTGAGATATCGCTTCACTAGACACTACGTAGCCACTTAGCACATTGTCATTGAGAAGTTTGATACTCAAGATAGTGCCACAAATGATTTTACTAAATCTTTACCATAGGATAGCTTTTGAAATTTTTGTCACTTGATGGGGGTTACTTGATTCATGATTTTTCACAATTTATTGTACACTATGTAACATACCAATAAGGTGGGAGATATAGTTTGTATACTTACACTCAAGGATCCTTTATCATTCTTTCATTTTTTAGAGTTTAAGGTTTTAGGGTTTAGGTTGAAGACTTGTAATGTGACATTAATGTATGGCCCCCATATAAGAATACGTGTATGAGGGGCAATATGATGCTTTCTAGTATCTGGATTTTTGAAGAGGGAAAATGCATTAAAAATGTCGAGAAGCATGCATAAAAGCAAGGGAGAAAAGCACATTTTTGCGACCTGCTTTTCGATTATGCATGCGAGATCGTTGCACGGTCAAGGAAAGATGGCGTTGTAATGCAGAAAAGGCCAAAAGGAAGGTGGTGAACTCAGCGGACAGAGTGAGGAAGATGCCTCAGATTTGCTACTATAAAAGAAGGCAGCGACAAGAGAGTGTCATTGATCATCCATCTCCAAGAATCCAGTGTAGAGAAGAATATATCTCTAGCAGTCAAGGTGTTGTTGAAAGCAACGATGGAGAGCTGTCTCAGGTGGGCATTGTTGGTGGGTCTCCTGCTGCTATGCGTGTAGGCTATGGCATCACGTGAGCTCGGCGAAGGTTGGCACCACCCCGTCTTCCCTCATCCATTGCCACAGTACCCCACGCCCAGCATCCCTCCTCCTAGTGTCCCTACACCAACCCCACCCACCTTTGCTGCTCCCCCTCCGCCGCCACCTCCACCACCCACAGCACCATACGTACCACCAGCTCCTCCTCCACCACCACCTTCCACTCCTCCTTCATTGGTTGCCCCAGCGGCACCATCGTATCATTCTCCACTTGACTTAAAATGATTAAGCTAAATTAATCATAGAAATCAAGTTCACTTAATCTATGCAAGCGTGAACTACAACATCTGTGTAAATGTTGACGATCAAAACTATTGTATTTCCGGATTAAGTTTTGAAACGAATCAAATCAATGTTCGCATCATTTATTGTGAATAACATATTCAAATATGTGTAGTGAAGACAATCAATTATGTGTGCATATTGTGTGTGAAATGATAAAGGAAAATCAAAATTCTCAATAAGGCTCATGTCATGTTCAGTACAGTAGAGCCCATGATTAAGGCAAGAGACATGTTCCCATACAATCGGAACTCTCTAACCAAGCATTGATGTATTGGCATGAACCGCAAGTTTTTCAAATGGCAGATCATGGTAAAATTATTTTTTATTCTTCAAATGAAAACTAATATGAGGGAATAGAAAATCAGTAGAAAATTAAGTTTTTCATCTTAATATGAGGGAATAGAAAATCAGTAGGTCTACACTGATTTTCTATTCTTCAAATGAAAATTATTTTCGGCACAAGTAAAATAGCGATTACAACATAGTATTGCAATAAAACATCAAGGTAAGCACGCACATTCAATAAGAATTTGAATCTAGAAGAAAATTTTATCATCCTTGAATGATCAGTAATGCATATACACTTCCTTGTGTGAAACCATATGTAATACCTCCACAAATTAAATACATCCTGAAGACTATATACAAGTAATGCCTCAACAAATTAAATACATAATCAGGAGATTCTCCTTCAGAATCATGGAGAAGTAATTGTGACTAGTCTCTATTATATGTGTTCTATTTAAACGTGTTGTAACTTGATCCATAAACCTCATTTTTGTAGCTAACTTTTCAACCTACAGTTGAATCTTGCAAAGTAGAAAACTAGAAATGGAAAAGCATAATTTGACTTCACTCTTTTTAAGAAAGATTTTTTTATAGACATTTCTCTACAACACAACTTATTTTTACATCAATTGTCTCTACAACATAACTTATCTTTGTTTTATCTTGGTTTATCAAAAGAGACATGAATTTTAAAATAGGACGGTGCATAAATGTAGCATACATTACTTACCTTTCTTTTATATATCATCGAGTAGTCAATGGTCCATCACTGGATCTAACAACATCTCATGTGATCCCCAATGCATACTGATTCTTTTATTTTCAATGGACATTACTAATACAAGATCGTCGTCTTGTTTGATGTATAAAATCACAATTCTTAATACCGTCCATTTTTCCTTCACGCTTAACCATTCATCGTATCAAAGATTAATAGGTATATTTCCACAAATATTAGAATTTTCTCATCCAATATATGAATACTTTTGGCTAAAGCAAAAACATCAACACCAATAATTCTTACTAGAAATCTACTTTTAGCAACTAATTCTTAATCGAAAGCAGAAAAAATATTGTAACTATCAACTTTCCGCTGACTTGGAGGCACTAAGGGCAAGTATAAATATAGCAAATAGTATTGGTGCTACAAAACGTATTATAGCATGGAAATTAGATACATCAAAGGGTTGTTACTAATCTCACGCTTTAAAAGAAGATGATATTATCAACACTTAAATGCTATCGTGAGAACACATAATCTGTAATCCATCATTTGTCATTTGCAATGATGATTTTACAATAGTATGTTATCTTCATTTTATTTTAAGTAATCTTCATTAGGCTTTGAGCTTGTATTTTTCAGTTTACATACATACGTGGGAATTGAATGCATTCATGCATGAGGACATTGCATGCATACACACATGCACAAATATGTACACACACACACACACACACACACACACACACACACACACATATATATATATATATATATATATATATATATATATATATATATATATATATATATATATATATATATATATATATATATATATATATATATATATATATATATACACACACATACATGTGTACACACATACCCACACACATACTCACACATGCATACATACATACATGCATGTATACATACATAAAAACTTACGTATATGCATGTATACATAAATTACATACATACATATACATATATAGACATACATAAATACATACATGCATACAAGCAAGACACATACATAAACCATACATATATTCATACATACATACATACATACGTACATACATACATACATGCATGCAAGCAAGTCTCTCTATTTTGTTAGTCAATTATGGATGATGCAAAGTTTGTGCAGAAAAAATAAGCTTTTTCATAACGTTCAAGTCTATCTCCACTATTTTTCTCTAGCTTGACAAGGGATATCCTTTACATATCCCTTTGAAGTGATACTAAGGATTTTTATTCAGAAATATGCCAATCCCAATAGAAAGCTAAACTATGGAATGCTAAGGTTTTTTTATCAGAAATATGCCAATCCCAATAGAAAGAAACACTATGGAATACTTCCAATACTATTTGTTAAATGTATTTTTTATGTTTGTTGCCACAAAATTATTGTTTTTGTCATTTTCTTCAATGGGTTTTGTGGATCATCATTTATGTCATACGTTGTGGATATCAGTAGTATGAAATTTGATAAATGTACTTGGATATTTGGAAACTTGATGAATGTATTTGGATATTTCTAGAGTGGGTTGTACATATATATGGTTGTACATATATATAATAAATTTGAGAGAATTTTTGTGCTCTCTAATAATCGGCTATTTGTTGAATTTTCTCTCTTGATTTATAGTGCCCTAATAAAGTTGGGACGTTCTTATGAAGTAAGAAAAAGCTGTGATAGATTTTTCATAACATGTTGTCTTGTGAAGTGCCACTTCATATGTATGGAGCCATATTTTGTACGTGTTTCTTATTCGTATAATTTAAGTATGGTAAATATGAAAAAATAGCTTCAATGATTTCTTCCATTTGATTTTTTCTACATGAATGAGTTTGTCATATGAAGTATAGCAAGACTATGAGAGGAGATACTTGAACTTGATGCAGCATGCTAAGTTACATAATTTCCTCTGCATAGACTCAATGCTTTAATGAATTTTTTGATGCATGCCTACATAGTAATTAACGACTTTGGATAGTGATTGAAAGAGATGAGCAACAAGTTTTTGAATTTCTCCATCATCTAATGTTTTTTATATGTTGGAGATTGAGAAACAAGGAATTCCTTAACATGGAAAGAGCAATCATAAAATTTTCTTTGGACAGAGGACCTTAAGAGGAGAGGGGTCCCTAAAATCAAGTGGGACATCTACGCTAGCCCAAAGGATGTAGGGGGATTGTATATGATTTCTTTTTTGGATTTACCTGTAAAATCGGTCGCAAAAACCATGATCAAGAAACGGATTAATAGTAGGGAGTCTTGGTCAAAAATTATCTTCAAAAGTAGCAAAAACATATCGCTTTTAGGTGCCCCTAGATGGAACAACATGAAATTGTTGGAACATCAAGCTTACACTATGCTTGAGGTGGATTTGATCTACATCAAAAGCTATGGCATGGATTACATCAAAGGAATATCGGTTGGATAGTTCTTTTACTTATGCTAAGTTATTGTATTTTTTGAAAGATTTTCCATGGATCTTTTACCATTGTAAAAGCCTAGATCCTTACACATGTAGAAGGATAAAAAGAGAGCCCAAATGCCACAAATTTTTGGTGGTTGAGTTGCAATCAATCAACCAATCAATCACCTAAAAGTAGATCAAACTAGATCTTCACTTTTCCTAGATTGTAGGAAAGTGAATTGATTTCCTCCAATAACCATTCCCACCTTCATTTGAATTCAAAATCCACTTTTGGAATTTTTGGAACACTTCTAGAGTCTACATAAAGACTTAAAATCACGTGTACAATACATGGAAGCAATATACATACACTTGTGACCATCATTGTCTTGCTACTTCATTTTTTGCATCATCTTCTTCTCGCAGAGGCTGCTGCTCTCTCTACAGAGCTCTACAGTAGATGAGAGATGGCTCATTGGAAATTTATTAGTGTCTATTTTATGTTTGAAAATTTTTCAAAGCATCTAATTTTGTAGATTTAGAGAAAACGCAGTTTTTCTATCTTGGGGTCAATCTCTACATATTCTTGAAAAATAGGAGGCACCACAATTGAGTGTCTAGTTCATTCCAAAAGCATATTTTTCTTATTTCTTATACTCTTGTGAATTATATACACTCAAACCTACATGTATCACTCCCACATAATGTTTTTTTCTAATCATAATCACGTTGGTCCCTATGAGCATTTGAAGTTCATTGTCTTATCCATAAATAGTAAGTTTTTTGAGTTAGTGAATGTGCAAACCTATCTGTTTTGTATTGAATCTTTCTCCTTGATGCACCAAAGTACATAGTGCATTTTATTGCACTTATTGCATTCCTTTAAGGTCTATTTGAGTCCCCATAACCTCAAGGGATGGTCTTGTGCCGATTGGCTAGACCAAACTTTGTCACTTCGCAACTCACTTTTCTACCTCCTACAAGCTTCTCCAAGTTCTTTTAGTGGTATTAGAGCTAGATCAAGATGGATGATGGCTTTCCCTCAATCATCAAGAATCTTGATCAACACAACTATGGGCCTTGGACAATCAAAATGGAGGCCTATTTGCAAGGTATAAATCTTTATGGAATTGTAGCGGGTGATGAAGTTATGCCTATTCCAAGATCCAAAGTAGGACCTACACAAGAGGAGACAGATAAGCTCACACTTTGGTGCACAATGGATGTCAATCAAGGTCATACATACTAAACTCTATCTCTGACTTTCTATTACCACATATTATAGGATGCAAGACATGTTAAGAGACTTGGGATGCCGTCCAGACTTTCTTTTCTGCTAGTAGCAATGCAAGAACGAATCATCTTTGGAACGAGTTAAACCAAATGAAGAAGATACCCAAACAAACCATCAGAGAGTTTATTACCAAGGTCAAGGAGGTTGCAGATCAGTTAGCATCCATTGGAGAGCTGATTGAAGAAGAGGCCATCATGAGGTAAATTCTCAATGGGATTCGAAGTGACAAGCAATGGAAATCCTTCACCATGGCTTATGATCTCATCATGGATGTGAAAACTCCAAACTTCAACATCTCTCTTGGGCAACTCTTCAATCAAGAGGCCAACAATAGCACAAAGGAAGGTAACTCCTATCATGGTAATTAATTAGTGCTCTATATGTACATAAGAAGGATAAGAATCTGAAAGGAAAGAACAAGGAAGAAGATGAAGAGGAGACTTGACAAGCCAACTTCACAAGCAAGAGCAAGTGGAAAGGGAAGAAGAAAGGACCAAAGCATGAAAAATCCAAAGGTCAGAATGTTCAACCTTGTGACATCTGTGATAAGACCAACCACACCACTCATAATTCTTGATTCAATGGGAAGACCCAGAAAGGAAGTGGAAGAGGTGGATATGGCAACAATAGAGGCAGAGGTGGACACAACTTCAACAATAACAATAGAGGCCATAATAGAAGGGAATTCAACAATTATTTAGAAGATGATCATATGAATCCTCATTGCTTCTTATGAATCTAAGCCACAAAGAAGGTAAAGAAGATTATCATTTGTTCTACATAGATTCAGGATGTTCAAATCATGTTGCAGGCACATTTCTCTTCTATTTGACTTGGAAAATCCAAAGCATAGACATGAAGTACAAGCAAGGGATGATACAAAGCACAATGTGGAGAAGATTGGTAATGCCAAAGATTCCAATGGCAAGACAAACATTCTAAGTAAGGTTCTCTATGTACCCACTATCACTAAAAACCTAATAAGTGTAGGCCAAATAGTTGAAAAAGGCTTGCAAGTTAGGTTCACCGAACATGGAGCTTTTGAGGAAGATCCATGTCAAGGCTTCAAGAAGATAGCCAGAGGTGAGAAGCATGGTAGGCTCTTTACTTTTGAACTAGGAGAAACTAGGAACATAGCTCTATTCACTTTTGGGTTTCTAACCTTAAGTGAACTTGAAGTGTGGCATAAGAGACTTGCTCATGTGAATGAAAGAACCTTGAAGGATATATGTAGTGATCAAAGTGTTCTAGGACTTCCAAACATATCAAAGCAACACATGATCAACATGTGTTATGCATGTTAGATTGGGAAGGCACAAAGACAGCCATTCAACCACAAAGGATACAACCACAACAACTGATTGGACTTAGTACATATAGATGTAAGGGGACCAAGTCAAGAACCTTCATTGGCACGATCAAGGTATTACATCTTATTTATTGATCAGCATAGTAGATGGACTATCATGTACTTTAAAGTAAGAATGAAGTGTTTGATTGCTTCAAAAATTATCTAGCACATGTGGAGAATCATAGACGTATATCACTCAAGAAGTTAAGATATTATGGAGGGGGAGAAAGCTTCTGCAAAGAGTTTGATGAGTTCTTGCAAGACAAACATATCAAAAGGGAAGTGACTACTAGGTACTCCCCTCAACTGAATAGAATTGCACAGAGGAGAAACAAGACATTGGTTGGATCAGCTAGAACAGTGCTTGAAGAGAAGAGGTTGCCACATTATCTATGAGAAAAGGCTATTTCAATTGTTGTGCACCTTGTCAATAGAGTACCATCAAAATGACTTCAAGGTATGAATCCTTATGAAGCATGGAATGGAAGAAAACCTAGTCTTCGACATTGCAAGGTGTTTGGTTGTTTAGCTTATGTCATCTACCATCACAAATAAGAGGTAAGCTAGATGAAAGGGCAACAAAGGGGGTGTTTATGGCTATGACTCAACTTAGATGGGTTACAAGTTCTATAATCCTTCAACCAAGAAATTCACTACAAGTAGAGATATTGTGTTTGAAGAACACATGCCTTGGTATGATGAAGAAAAACAAAAGATAACTCTACCATATGATCTTGATTCTAATTCTCATCAATTAGGAAGCAAGCATGATACATAGGTTTAGGATCCAAGAAGTAATAAAGATGATGAGCAAGATGAAAAAGAAAAGGATTACAAACTATGGAAGTCTAGAGGCAAATCAATGATGCAGGATTGTGGAGAAAGCTCCAAGCAAGCACCTAGAAGATCAACAACAGAGAAGAAACAACCAAAAAGGTATGGATATGATTCCACATTTGTTACAAAGCATTCAATCTACTTGGCAAAAGACTCAATTTCAAAGGAACCCTCAACCCATGAAGAGACAAAAGGAAACCCTAGTTGGGAAAAGGCCATGAAAGAAGAAATAGATGCATTGAAGGAGATGGACACTTGGGATTTGGTTCCAATGTCACCAAATCAAAAGATAATTGATTTCAGATGGGTATATAAAGTTAAAAGAAATTTAGATGGGTCAGTTTGCAGATACAAGGCAAGATTATTTGCCAAAGGATGCTCACAAATTCATGGTATAGACTATGAGGAAACATTCTCACATTTGCAAAGATGGCTACAAATCAGAACATTACTAAGTGTAGCTACTGCAAGGAATTGGAGACTGCTCCAACTTGATGTGAAAAATGCATTCTTAAGTATTTGGATAAGTGAAGATGTATACATGTCACAACCACCAGCTTTTGAAAACCCTAATCATCCATCTTATGTTTGCAGATTTAAGAAAGCATTATATGGATTGAAACAAGGTCCTAGAGCTTGGGATTACAGGTCGGTTACATACCTTCAAGATCAAGGATTCAAACCTAGCAACTTAGATCCTTCTCTATTCATCAAAAGGGATCACAAGGAGGCTATCTATCTATGTGTATATGTAGATGATATTATTGTGATCGGTGATGATTTGAATGGCATTCAAAGGATCAAGAGACACATGCAAGAGGAGTTCAAAATGAGTGACTTAGGTGAGCTCACATATTTCCTTGGTATGCACATCACATACATAGATGAAGGAAGGTATTTGAATCAGAGAAGATACATTCAGGATCTACTTCTTAAGTTCAAAACGGAGAACACTAAACATGTAGGTACACCTTTGGAGGTGAATCCTAAACTTAGTGTTTATGAAGGTGAGAAAATTGACGATACTAAAGAGCATCAAAGCTTGGTAGGTGGCTTGATATATGCTACTCATACAAGGGTAGACATGTCATATAGTGTGGCAATGCTTAGTCAATTCATGCACTCACCGGGAAGAACACACATGGATGCAACTAAGAGAGTACTTAAGTACCTCAAAGCTACAATCAATCAACTGAAGCAGAGTATAGAGGTATGACCATAGCAACTCAAGAGGCAATATGGTTAAAAGCAAGAGCATATATGATGACGAAGGCACTTGATGGAATAAAGCTTTGTAGATTCAAAGTTATGGCATGTATTCAACCTATTAGAGAATAAAAAGTCAAGCATACTTTAGCTTGAGGGGGAGCTATTGGAATATCAAGATTACACTATGCTTGAGGTGGATTTGATCTACATCAAAAGCTATGACTTGGATTACATTGAAGGAATATCTGTTGGAGAGTTCTTTTACTTATGCTCACTTATTGTACTTTTTAAAAATATTTTTCATGGCTTTTTTACCATTCTAAAAGCCTAGAGGTTTGTACATGTACAAGGATAAAAAGAGAGCCCAAATTCCACGAATTTATGGTGGTTGAGTTACAATCAATCAACCAATCAATCACCTAAAAGTAGATCGAACTACATCTTCACTTTTCCTAGATTGTAGGACAGTGAATCCATTCCCATAAAGAATTCAAATCATTTGTACAATACATGGAAGAAATATACATACAGTTGTGACCATCACCGTAGTGCTCCATTTTTTGCATCATCTTCTTCGAAAATAGTAAGCTTGCAGAGGCTACTACTCTCTCTCTCTCTCTCTACAAACGCCCAAATTAGATGAGACATGGCCCATTGGAAAGGTATTAGTGTCTAATTTGTGGTTGTAAATTTTCAAAGTGTTTGCTTTAGTAGATTGGGAGAAATTCCGATTTTTCTGTCTCAGGGTTAATCACTACCTATTCCTGAAAAATAGGAGGTACCACTGTTGAGTATTGGGTTCATTCCAAAATTGTACTTTGCTTATGTCTTGTACTCTTGTGCATTGTATAAATTCAACCCTTTGCATAGATAGTAAGTTTTTTGAGCTAGTCCATGTGCAAACCTATATGTTTTGTATTGAATCTTTTTCCTTGATGCTTCAAAGTACATAGTGCATTTTATTGCACTTATTGCATGGCTATAAGGTCTATTTGAGTCTCCATAAGCTCAAGGGCTGGTCTTGTGTCGGTTGGCTAGACCAAAAGTCATCGCTTTGCAACTCACTTTTCTACCTCCTACAAGCTTCTCCAAGTTATTTAAGAAACTCTTCACCTTCCTATTTTATTCAGTATTGATGATCCATAAAGCCTTATCTATGGTATGTTTTCTATGGAATGATTAGAATAACAAAAAACTTGAAATCTATCTCAATTCAATCATAAATTTTGCACCTCTTAGTATTGAATTATATGTGTAATGTATGTATCCAATTGCTTAGAATTTTAGAAAGGTTGTAGATATCTCAACCATGATAATAAGGGTTGTCAAATTGATCATAGGAGATGAAGAAGACTCCAAAACAAACCATCATTGAGTCATAAATTGTCATACAATGGAGAGTTGATTGAAGAAGAAGCTATCATGAGACAAATTCTCAATGGGATTAGATGTGAGAAGAAAAACTTTCACCACACCCTATGACCTCATCATGGATGTGCAAAATCAAGACTTCAACATATTTCTTTGAAAACTCTTCAATGAAGAAGCCAAAATACAATAAAGAAAGGTAAATACTATCATGGTAATTCTAGTACTCTATATGGAGATAAGAAGGACAAGAAGCTGAAAGGCAAGAAGAAGGAAGAAGATGAAGATGAGACTTCCCAAGCCAACTTTGCACGCAAGAGCAAGTGGAAGGGGAAGAAGAAGGGACCAAAGCATGAAAAAACCAAAGTCCAGAGTGTTCAACCATGTGCAATTTGTGATAAGACCAACCACACCACTAAAAATTGTTGGTTCAATGGAAAGACCCAAAAAGGAAGTGAACGAGGTGCATATGGCAACAATAGAGGCAGAGGTGAACACAACTTGAACAATGACAATAGAGTCCATAACAAAAGGGACTGCAAAAATTATTATGAAGATCAAGAACATGAAGAATCATTCCTCTTGATGAGTCTAAGCCACAAGGAAGGTAAATAAGATGATCATTTATTTTACATAGATCCAAGATGTTCAAACCATGTTGCAAACAACATAGCTCTCTTCTCTAATTTGGAAAGTCCAAAGCATAGACATGAAGTTCAAATAGGGGATGAAACAAAGCATAGTGTGGAGACGATAGGCTTCTAATAGAAGACAAATATAATGAGCAAGGTACTCTATGTTACCACTATTATAAAAAACCTAATGAGTGTAGGCCAAATAGTTGATAAAGGCTTGCAAGTTAGGTTCACCCAACATGGAGCTTTTGTGGAAGGTCCATGTCAAGGATTCAAGAAGATGGCCAGAGGGTAGGCTCTTTACTTTTGAAGTAGGAGAAACCTAAAACATAGCTATATTCAACTTTGGGTCTCAAACCCTATGTGAGCTTTAAGTGTGGCATAAGAGGCTAGATCATGTGAATGAAATAAGCTTTACTCAAGGATATATGCAGGATCAACGTATTCTAGGATTGACAAACATATCAAAGAAACACATGATCAATAGATGTGATACATGTCAGATTGAGAAAGCACAAAGACAACCATTCAATCACAAAGGCTACATCCAAAACAATTTATTGAAATTAGTACATATTGATGTATGGGGGCCAAGCCAAGAACCTTCAATGCATGATCAAGGTATGATGTCTCATTTATAGATGAACATAGTAGATGGACTATTCTATTCTTTATCAAAAGTAAGAATGAAGTATTTGATTGATTCAAAAAATATTTTATTGCTTCAAAAAATATCTGATTGATTGTGTGGAGAACCATACACGTAGATCACTCAAGAAGCTTATATTTGATGGAGGGGGAGAATACTTCTCCAAGGAGTTTGATGAGTTCTTGTAGGATAAAGGTATCAAGAGAGAAGTGACTACTAGGTACTCTCCGCAATTCAATGGAATTGTAGAGGTACTCTCCTCAATTGAATGGAATTCTAGAGAGAAGAAACAAGACATTGATTGGATAAGGAAAGCTGGTCTCCTCAATTGAATGGAATTGTAGAGAGAAGAAACAAGACATTGGTTGGATCAGTCAAAAAAATTATTGATGAAAAGAGATTTCCACATTATCTATGGGCAGAGGCTATTTCAACTATTGTGTACCTTTTCAATAGACTACCATCCAAATCACTCCAAGGTACGACTCCTTATGAAGCATCATATGGAAGAAAACCTATTCTTGGAAATTTCAAGGTGTTTGGATGTTTAGCTTATGTTCATGTACCATCACAAATAAGAGGTAAGCTAGATGAAAGGGCAAAAAAGGAAGTATTTATTGGGTATGAATCAACTCAGATGGGTCACATGTTCTATTATTCTTCAACCAAGCAATTCACTACAAGTAGGGATGTTGTTTTTGAAGAACACATGTCTTGGTATGATGAAGAGAAATAAGAGGTAACTCTACCATATGATCTTGATTCTGATTTCCATCAACTAGGAAGCAAGCATGATACATAGGTCCATGATCCAAGAAATGATATGGATGATGACCAAGATGAAAGGGAAAAGGATTACAAGGTATGGAAGTCAAAAGACAAAGCAAAAATGCAAGTGTGTGGAGAATGATCCAAGCAAGCACCTAGAAGGTCAACAAGGGAGAAAAGACAACTAGAAAGGTATGGATATGATTCCATTTTTTTAAATAAAGCATTGAATCTATTTGGCAAAGGACTCATTTTCTCTCTATTCTCTCTCCTCTTTTTCCCTTTCTAGAACCAAAAGACAAAGACATTGCTAAATTGGAAATAATTTTTAGAAATTTTCTCTATATGAGTGACCCCAACAAGAGAGTTGTGCCCGAAATCAAATGGCTTATTTTGGTAAAACACACTCAGATGGGCTTGGCATTTTGGACATTGAAGGTCTTGCAATAAGTTGGCAACCAAATGGTTGATCAAAGCTTGCAAAAATATGAACACCTCCTGGGATAAATTGATCTAGAGAAACAAAAGTGCACTTATTTTGTGGGTATGCCTACTGGTCTTATGGATTTTTTGAGATACATCAATTTCACCACTATGTTTATGGATTCAATTTGCATGAATACGTATACCATGCACATGGGCATGTGTTGTCTCTAAATGGATTTTTTCAACTAGCTGATAAGATACATGGATTGAGAAAATAATGATAAGATATCTAATGATACAATATCTAAATGAATCAAGGTGTAAGAATTTTGAAGTTTCATTAAACTTAAAATTTTGAAAAGGTATTAGGTGGAATAAGGGAAGAAATGACTTATACACCAATATTAGGATACCATCAGTAAAAGTTAGTTGTCAAGATTTTAAGGGTTGTAAAGGAGGGTCTAACACGATTTCTTCAAAGATTTCACAAAACATTAAGGATAAGAGAAAATTTGTGAAGAGAATATGATCATATCTAGAATAATAAAGGATTTCTACCTTCAAAAGAGTTTCTTAAGTAAACAAGAGACTATGGGATATCAATAGTAAATGGTTATTCTGTAATATCACTTGACAAAACAGTGAAGTATGCATCACTTGAACCAAGGTAATTGGTTTGAAGAGGAAGGATATTCAAAAGAATCCATATTCTTTTCATAAGAATCCATATTCTTTTCACAAGAATCCATTTTTAACTCATTTTTTATTTAAATGGGGCTCCATTTTGGAGGTGGAATTAATATTTAACTTAGTGATGATGTGAAACATGGATTTGAAGAAGGATATACTTGTATGGGACAATGGAAACAACTTCCCTTTGAGGTATTTTCTTCCATGGCAAGGGAGGAAAGGACTTACCATCCACGGATATCATTTTTCATTAAATTATAAGGAGAAGATATCTCCTACGGACATAGGAGGATTTTTTCTTCCAATGCCAAGATGGTTAAGAGATGATGTGCTCTTTCAATGATGGTTAATTCTATTAAGAATGTATATCCATCTTAAGGAATCTATCTATCTATTTTTCTCTCTCTTTATTCGTAGAAATGAGTTGAGTAGGGATTTGTCTCTAGAGGAAATAAATGGTGTGGATTGAAAGTTTCTATTAGAGAGATAGAGAGATTAATTAATCACAATGGCTAGATTGAGTCTCGCATGGAGACTTTAGATGAGAATTTGAGAGATTGGAATTCGAATGATGATTTTTCACTTCAGTTTGGGAAGAGATAGAGATAAATCTATTGTTTGATGTTGAGTCATGAGGATGATCACTAATACTTATGTATTATTTAGGAAGATTAATACTTATGTATTATCTGAGTCACATAAAAGAAAAGAATGTCTTTCGCACTATAAAATGCTACTAATTTAAGTACGTATTTGGCTCATGTTTTGAGAGATACTGAAAAGATGCTTTTACACTATCTAGATCTTCAGAAAATAATGAGAAATTGGTAAGAAATTTAAGACTCTATTTTTATGGTGGGATGTCCTCATGGTGGACTCCCGTGTCATGTGTTGAACCTCTAGGAAAGGGGTGAGTCATACATACATACATACATACACACACATACATACATACATACATACATACATACATACATACATACATACATACATACATACACACATATACATACATACATACATGGATATACACATATACACGCATACATACATACAACATACATACATACATACATACATACATAAATACACACATACATACATACACACACACACATACATACATACATGGATATACACATATACACACATTCATTCATACATACATACATACACACACACATACTTACACACATATACAGTCATACATGCATACATATACACATATACAAACATACATACATACATATATATACACACACAAATACATACATACATGCGTGCATAGATACATACATAGATACATACATACATACATAAAAACATACATGCATACAGACATACATACATATATACATGCATACATACATACATACCTACCTACATACATACCTACCTACATACATACATACGTACATACATACATACATACATACATGCATTCATACGTACATACATACATACATACATGCGTGCATACATACATACATGCATAAAAACATTCAGGCATACATGCATCCTTACGTGGATACATACATACATACATATTTTGTGCAGTTAATGAATTTAGTTAAAACTTCAATTAAGCTCTTCATTCTCTGAAATCACTTCTGTTATACATTTTAATCCATTCATGACTATAGGTGGAACTAATATACACATACGTACTAATCTATTGATGAATTTCGCTGGAACTAATATACACTTACATAGATAGACAATGAATCCATGGATACAGAAAACTAATCTCTCACACACACACACACCATATATATATATATATATATATATATATATATATATATATATATATATATATATATATATATATATATATATATATATATATATATATATATGGTGTGTGTGTGTTTGTATATATATATTTATATTATTATTTATATTCATGCATGCATATAAACATTTATGGATACATAGATACGTACATATACACATCCATTCATATTAATGATTGACCATAAACCTAAGCATGCATGCTACTTAGTTTGGAATTCTGTATTGGGCTGGAAATCACCTCACTAAGAATGTATCTGCATGTGTATTCATATGCCTGACTTCACACACACACACACATACATACAAAGTAGTCATTAAAACTTTTACAGTAACAAAACATATAAGCCGACCACTGCCTTAAATCTAGTTGCATCTTTTGATGATTATGATGTCTTCTAGGAAGTGGTCTCTTAATTGATTTCCAGATTTTAGGAGCAAAGATTTGTATTTGTTGGAAAAATTTAGTACATTTCTAAAGTAATCTCATACACCAAACGTGGTATCTTTGATTCATAATTTCCAAGTTATGGGAATTCGCTGTAAAATTTGTAGATTTATAATGTCATGCACAACTTTTGTAAGGTTGAAATAGATTATTTAAATACAAGTTAGCAAGGCTTGTACAAAATGTTTTACTGACAAGCTGCACTACTGTAAATTAGATTAATCAAGTCTAATATTTTACTAAGTTCTATTTCATTGATAGTCTAATAGGTTTGAAACTAACCAAGTCTTCAAGACAAGCAAAACTCCAAGATTTCGGGATAGATCTTACAAATTAATTCTGTTTTATGGTTACCAACTTTAAAGTGACATATGCCTATGAAAGTAAATTTTAGCTATGAAAGTAGATTATAATCAGAGGCAGCACCCTTGTGTTCAAATATTCGTTCCTTGAAGTAGCCAAGTTTCGATGATGACATATAAGAAATAGCTGAGGTTTTTTAATTTCCATAACTGTTGGATTATCTTGTATGATCTTTCCTTGTTGAAAAAAATATGTGAACTCTTTTGGATTTTTTTTTCTTTTGAAATAAGCACTATATTTTTATTGAGCATAAGAAAATTATGGAGAACGAGAAGAGGATTTCCAAAAGCCTTTTGTCCCCTTCATGATGGCTCCATCTCCTTTTTAACTTTTCTTTTTAATAACAAAATTTTTCCTATTCAATGTTTAAAGTCCATCTTTCCTCTCAAACTTTTCACAAGGCTTCCCCTTGATTGCATTCCAAAGGGTTTTTGAAAAACCAATCACTTCACTAAGAAGAGCCTATTTTGAGTTAATAGTTTGATCTAGCTTACATATCCTTTAAACCACTCCCCAGACCTTCACATTGATAAAACAAGAGAAGAAAATAGGGTTGGTGTCTTCTTTAGATAAGAAAATATGGTTGGTGTCTTCTTTAGATAAGAAAATATGGTCGGTGTCTTATTTTGACTTTGGGCATCATTTTCCCCATGGAGGGTCATTACATAGTTGGTTAGGTTTAATGTTTCTCAATGCATCCATCATTTCTTCCTTGAATAAAAGGATAATAGAGTTGTTAAATTTGAATTTCTACCTAATCCAAGACCAAGAACTAGAGCATTTCAGGTTAATCTTTTGGTGGAAAGGAACTCAACTAGTGAAACTTGGAATATCTTCACCCTTTTTGTCATAATTTCACATGAGACGCTTAGGGTGAGGATCACTCACAAACCACAACACTTTAACCTCTCTACTACCCCAAGCCAAGAGAAAAGGGTGCAAGGGGCACCAATAATCATAATCTAAACTAAGACATCAATTTCTTCTTGTTTGATCCAATCCCTTTTGAAATAATTTGAGAGATTCTTCCAAGTTTCAAGTCTCTTGTTCCAAAGTTTGTTTGCCCTCAAGAAATCATCTAGATGGTTGGATGGATACCCATGATATGAAACCAAATAGAGTCATTTTATCTAAGTATTGCTACCGATTTTCAATATTTAATAAGATAGAAACCATGTTTCATTTTATTTCATGCTTTTGAAAGAGAGGAAATAAGGCTAGAATCCTTTATAATCCTCAGAATATGAGAAAAAAGGAGAGTGTTAAGGTCTTTTCACCTTTTAAGATATCAATGATTTCCTCTAAAACTTACTTCCTTTCTACAAAGCCTTTCTAGTTGATGTGAAGTGAATGGTGGAGTGATTTGTTATAAAGTTAGCCATATATTTTGCAATAAACTTGTACCCTATATAGAAAACATGGTTATTAGTCTCCAATTTGTTTTACTATTCTTGTTGTCTTTCTGACGAATTAGCTTAATTGCCCCCTTATTGAGGCACCTCGATGGGGTGCCAAACAGATGGCTTCATATCAAATCAAGGTAAGAGGCTCCACCGGAAAAAAGTTCACGTGTAAGGCCATCAAAACAGGAGTTGTTTCATTTAGGAAGGGATCCAATGGTGTTCTCAATCTCTGGCCTAGAAAAAAGTTCAGATGTTGGACATACATTCCATCCTCCTCCTTTAAAGAAAAACAAGAAGAATCTCCAAGTTTGCCTTGGAAATGCCATTGATAAGGATCTCTTGATTCTCTCTCTCTCTACACACACATATACTCACATACACACACACATAGACACACACGCATACACACACACATTGATTATGATCTCTTGATAGTGTGTGTGTCCTTGCAACGTGTGGATAGGACAGAGTAAATAAGTTAAGAACGAAATTATAAACTCCTTACATACACACTACTGGTGAGGTTATAGTAGATGAGTTTGGAGGCTTCTACAAAATAGTCATTGAGAAAATATTGCACCATTATGGACTTCCATTGCTATTTTTATTTTCGCAGTTTTTTCTACTAATTGAGCTCTAATCTATATACAATCTAATAGGTTTATTCAGTCTTCAATGTAGTCCAAGCTCTAGATTTTATCTATTATTCCAAATACTCATCAAATTGTGGGATATATTTTCAGGCTAATACTCTATTGTCGTTATCCATTTTAGAAATGCATATTTACATGAAACTCGAAATTTACATATTTGTAATGCGAACAACATTCCTGTACCTTTCAATAGGAGGTTATAGCGGTTTGATAAGTAATTGTAAAAAAACTTTTAATTAAGGTTTCTTGGCTTACCCTTCTATTCAAATGTTAATTTTCTTGAACTGGCTAAGGTTTGATGAGGGCATATGAGACATGGTTGAGAAATTTTAATATCCACGAGTTGGTATTTAAGCAATGGCATTTATTGAGACTCTTTTAATAGAATCTGGATTCTAATACGTACCTTGCAGTATGTATAATGGGATTGGACATTTATGTTGGGGTGGAGGACAGGATTACACCAAAATGGTGAACTTGTATTATAGGTCTTGTATCATTATAGACATTTCATGGTAGATTGTGGATAATGATATGATCTTTCTATTAGCAAACTTGGATTATTAGTGCAAATAAATGTGAACTCTTTTCGATTGACAACAATACAGTTATAAAAGAAGAGCATTCTTTTGCTCACAATTGTTTCCTTACTTGTTGGAAAATGTCAAAGTGACAGACATGAGATGGTTGAACCACACTATAAGGAGTGTTAAGAAGAAGTACTTCTCAACCATAACTTGTGAAACATGTGGTTAGCTCATGGAACATGTTGGAAAATGTGATAGAGTGAGAGACATGAGACGCCAGAGATAACTTTTGGAATTTGTGGTTAGCTCATAAGACTCTTCGTGAGTAGGTCACGAGTTCAATTCCCATGGATGCCAAACCCATCAACTTCGGAAGAATAGGGTTTGGTGTCCAAGAAAAGAAAAAGTAAAGGTTCGTACGAGACCATTTTCCTTATTTTGTTGCTGACTTAACCTTATTTCGATGTAAAAAATGCGTTTATGATTTGACCATTCTAGATTTAACTTATTGCTACGTGTGCATTAAGTTTCAACAACACAACACGTAATAACTCGCATGATCAATTGTATGTTGAAATCCATGATTCATATTAATTTTCATACATGAAAAAAACAAGATTCCACCACAAAATGTCAAAAATAATTTACCCAGCTTCATGAGTTAGATTTCCATCAGAAGTTAGAAGTCAAAATCTTCTCAAAAACAACTGTACTTTTGCCTTAACTTGGTTAGAGTTGTTACTTCAAATGACTAAAATGATCATGGTTTTAAGTTGTTACATGCTCCACTTTTTTCCATCTCCCCAACTCAAAACAGGTTATGAGGTAAGAAAACATTTTGATAATCAAATAGGATTGAATTAAGATTAATAATTCCGAAACGTACATGAATCTAAACACTAGAAACAAAATCCATGTGTCCAAAGTGTGTGCATGTTGATACTCTCCTACTACAAAGACAGGGGATTCAAGGTGTGTATGATGATGTTGTGAGTATTTTGGCTCTCCAAGAAGACGTTATCGCATGCCGACTGCTTCCTCCACAAATGAGATCTGCAAAACAAAGGATGAGTAAGAGACAGCGAAATGAGATCATTAGATCAATGGAGAGAGAGAGACCTCTCGTGTGTCGAAAAGGAAGGTCAACATTGTTGATTGACTTGCTCTAGTACCCGGTACTGGGCGGTGGCGGGGCCTTGAATACGGGAGGGGGTGGTGCCGGTGCGGCAAAGACAGGAGGTGGTGGGGCTGCGAACGCAGGTGGAGAAGGATACGATGGTGTCACTGGGGCAGCGAACGCAGGAGGAGTGGAAGGTGGTGGTGGTACGTATGGCGCTGCGGGTGGTGGAGGTGGCGGCGGAGGGGGAGTAGCAAACGTGGGTGGGGTTGGCGCAGGGACACTAGGAGGAGGGATGCTGGGCGTGGGGTACAGCGGCAATGGATGAGGGACGACCGGGTGGTGCCAGCCTTCACCGAGCTCACGTGATGCGATAGCCTGCGTGCATAGCAGCAGGAGCCCCGCCAACAACGCCCACCTGAGACAGCTCTCCATCGCTGCTTTCAGCAACACCTTGACGGCCGCTAGAGATACGTTCTTCTATACACCTGGTTCCGGGAAATCAATGATCGGTAGGACTCTCCTGTCGCTGCCTTCTTATATATAGAAGCAATCCGAGGCATCTTCCATACTCGATCCGCCGAGTTCACCGCCTTCCTTTCGGGCTTTTCTGCATTGCGACGCCATCTTTCCTTTACCTGCAGCTATATCGCATGTATAATCGCCATAAAAACCAGAAAAGCAGGTCGAAAAAAATGTGCTTTTCGTCCTTGCCTTTCTGCATACTTGTCGACTCATTCCTTTCTGAATAAGCCTCGACAGGGGCTTCCGGAACATAGAGGCAAACTGCTCCTCCATACTAGGTATTCATACAAAGAGCGAAAGAGAAGCACAATTTTTTCATTGAAAATCTGACCTAGCGGGTGGGTGTTATAGCTTTGAATCGCAAAATATGTTGGACTGTACCCTCTCTGAATAAACATATCCACATGGCACTTTATTATTTGCTAATCAATATGTTGAGGTGGGGCATATCCACATGGCACTTTATTATTTGCTAATCAATATGTTGAGGTGGGGGCTTCCCTCAATGTGAAAGAGGCCTAAGAGGATGCTAGAGTTCTTGAAACTTGAATTCCTAGGGGATGTTAGAGTCCTTCAACCTTGAATTCCTAGAGGATGTTAGAGTTCTTGAACCTTGAATTCCTACTAATGCAAGACCAAGAAAGTACCATTTAAGCACATATACACACATATACACACACATACATACAAACATATATACACACACACATACATACATACAAACAAACATATATACATACATAGATACATACATACATACATAAATACACACACATACCTACATACATACCTACATACATACCTACATACATACATACACACAAATATACATAGATGCATACATATATAGATACATACATACATGCATAAAGACATTCATGCATACATGCATCCATACGTAGATACATTCATACATATTTTGTGCCGTTAGTGAGTTTTGTTAAAACTTTAACTAACCTCTTTATTATCCGAAATCACTTCTCTTATACATTTTAATCCATTGGAATATAGGTGGAAGTAATATACACATATCTATTAACCTATTGATGAATAGATGAAGACCAAGAAATGCACCATTTAAGGTTAATCTATGGGTGGGTATAAACAAGATTAGTCAACCTTGGAATGTCTTCAACTTGTTTGCCACAATTCCACTTGAGACACTTAGGGTGAGGATCACTCACAAACTACAACAATCTAACCCTTGCACTACCTGTGGTGGCTTCCCTATCCATAACTCTTATGCCACTTTCAGACCTTTGGCAGTACAAGGTGACAGGTTAATCACATGAAGTGCAGTCAATACTACTTTTTCTCAAAAGCCTTGCAAAGGTTTGCATGATGTAGCATAGAACTACTCTATCTTGAATAGTTCTATTAATCCTTTCAGCTACACCATTCTTTACTGGGATATAAGGAGTTGTAAACTCTCTATGAAGTGCACTCAATACTACTTTTTCTCAAAAGCCTTGCAAAGGTTTGCATGATGTAGCATAGAACTACTCTATCTTGAATAGTTCTATTAATCCTTTCAGCTACACCATTCTTTACTGGGATATAAGGAGTTGACTAACAGCAAAGGCTGAATTCATGTGAGGTATGCTCAACCCCATTATTTGAACGTAAAGCTTTGCTGAAGCAAAACATTTTTTGAACATAGGGAATACCTCATCCTTCGATTTGATAGGATATACCTAGACTTTTCTAGTAGCGTCATCAATGAAAGTAACAAAGTAAAGAGAACCACCTAATGACCTCATGGGCATAGGACCATGTTGGAAGGAGTAATTTTGAAGGAGCATTTTTGATGAAAAAATTAGTAAAAAGTCAAAAAAATTGTAAAATATTTATGCAATGATTGTAAAAATAAGGAAGAGTCTTCCTTATGTGGTTGAGGATCTCATGTAATTTTTGTAGAATTTTTAGAAACTCTTAGATAGCATTTCTTTAGAAAATTAGAGAAAAAAGACCTAATTTCAAGTGTGAAAAGGGACACTTGAAAATGTATATAAGTCAATTTTCTCTATTTTGGAGAGGTTGGTTAGCCATTTGCTCAGGCTATCAATAGAGAAGAAAGAGTTTCTGCAAAATCGTGTTTTCTCCTGTTGAGTGTATTTCTTTTGATGTGTGAGTTTGTCTCTTGCTTAATCATGGAGATTTGTGAGTCATATTTGTGTATTACTGAGTAAGTTGTATGAAGAGAGAGACCTATTGCTGTAAATGAGTGGAAAGGACTGCAGGAAGTTTCAAAATTGTGAAAATCGTCTGTTGGTACAGAATCGCGATTGTCTCGTCTTGGTGATACAGGTGATATTTTTCAGTTTTGAGTTCATATTTGTATTCTGCTAATGAAATGGCATGGTTTTGACATAAAGAACATAGAAAATGATGGAGATTTGCCTTAGTTATGGTAATCTCAAGATTTTCTCTTCATCTTCAATTTCTCTCAACAATCCAGCCATCAATCTCTTATTTCCTTGAATCTATTATCTTGAAGGGGCTGTGGTCTTGTGGATATTCCTAGGATTGACAAAATAAAGATGATTTGTTGATTCTTTGTTACTTCATGATTGGAGAGGACAACTTGGAGTCCAAAACAAAACAGACCACACACATCTGTATGAATGAGATCTAAAGGGTGAATTGAAATATCAATGTCCGTTTTATGCACATTCCTAGTTTGCTTTCCATATTGACAATGCTCAAAAAATGAAAAATCAAAGAAAGATAACATAGGTAAGTGGCCAGAATGATAAATATTTTCCATTCCACTACCAGATATGTGGCCCAAATGGCCATGCCAAATATAAGCCATAGGTTGTTCAACAACAGCTAACAAGTGTTCTTTTTGTAATACAAATAAAGGATAAAGTGAGCCAACTTTGCTTGCTTTTTCAATAACCATTATGCCCTTTGATATGCAAAAGGATTGAGCATAGAAAAACACCTTATAACCAAGGTTACCAAGTTGACCAACTAACATCAAACTACATGATAACTGAGGTACATGGCATACATTATACATAGTAAATTTTGAATCATCAATGAAGTTCACAACCACATCTCCAATCCCCACAACATCACATTGGTAAGAGTCACCAAGTCTCATGGTACCAAAATAATTTGTTTCATAATTAGAGAACCATTCTTTGTGTGGTAACACATGGAAAGAAGCACCAGAATCTAACAGTCATGTGAGGGGAAGAGAATCAACCATAAGAACCTCAATGGGCATAGTACTATCAAGTGTCAACACATCAACATCATCAAAAATAGCATTAATTTCTTCAATCTCCATAGTCGAAGAAGATGGTGCAAGTAGTTGTTTAACATGTCCATCAACATTTGGTCCTTTGCCTTTAGCATTCTTTAATGCATAACAGTCTTTGTTCATGTGTCCTTTCTTGTGACAATAATGGCATTTGATATCCCTCTTCCTTAATTTACTCTTATTCCATTGACCGTTCTTTTCTTTGTTCTTGCTCTTACCATGTTCCTGATTCTTTCCTTGTTAAGAATCATGAACATTATATGCATCTCTGCTCTGAGTGCCAACCATAGATTTTCTACGAATGTCCTCACTCAAGAGTGCTCCACATATACAAGCATAGACCAGTTTAACACCACATGCACTATTGCTAATAGTTGTGCAAAAGGTATCCCATGATGATGGCAAGATGCATGACAACAACACTACTTTCATTTCATTATCCATATCCATTTTCTGAGCCTGTAATTGGGAGAATATAACATCAAACTCATTTAGATGAGCAGCAACATTATCTGTGTTTTCGTGCGAAGGTCCTATAATGTTCTCATCAAATACACTTTATTTGATGTCGTTTCTTTTTCATATGTATTGCATAACTTCTTCCAAAGATCCTCTGCACTTTCACAGTCCAATACTATAAAGTAAACATTATCTGCCAAGTGCAATCAAATAGGTAGACCTAACCATTTCATCCAACGCATCCCAAACATCTTCATCCATATCAGCAAGCTTCTTTGAGATTCCATTTATTGGCCTCCATTGCCTCCTTTGAATCAGCACACCTTTAATCTAACTCTTCCATAGAGCAAAGTTTGTGGCATCAAATTTTTAGATTTCAAAATGGTCTTTTCCCTGCAACTTAAAGCTCCTCCTCAAAACACTAGCACTAAACCTTGATCCACCAGAGATGTTTGGGACCTCTGATGCCATGATGATAGAGAATTGAATAGAATGATAATGGAGGTATAAAAGAGTCCAAACACCACACACCACTAAGGCTCCAAAAAGGATGACCAAGTGCTAAATTCTAGGAAAAAATTCGACACATTCTTCCCAAAAAAATAAATTAATGAACAATAATGACCAACCAAAAGGATAAATTGCAAGTACTGACATGTTAACCTACATAGTGAATCATTGATTTCGCTACATAAAATAAGTTACTCAAAAAAGTCCAATTAGGCTTATCAAGCACCTATGAAAAACTAGCATACATATCTATTATGGGTAGCTCTTCCACATGCATCACCAAAGAGACCCCAAAATTGGGTGTCTCCTAGTTATGAAAACCTCACCAGGACCCTCATTATCAAACATAAAAGGCTTTGTGCAAAAAACATTACCGCTATATCAATGAACATATGGACATACATAAGCGATATCCACAAAGGTGTACATAGTGTGTATGTGCTCAATATATGCAGTAAAATGACACTAAAAAAGGCTAAATTCATAGCCCAAATACTAGCCAACAACACCTACAAGTGTTTTTCAACTCTATTCTTAAGGCTCAAAAAGCTTCATAGACTTGTGGTGGATGCTCCCACCATAACTAAAACCTTTCAAGAAACCGGTAGATTTACTAGTGTAACTGAAAACATAGCCCCAAAAGGTGAACATTTGTTGTCGAAGAAGTACAAAGAGCATCTTCTTGATGTTCTTAAACTTGTGTAAAGAGAATTATGCACATAAGTACTCCAAAATGGCTCGAAGAATCACCCCAAAAATGCTTTAAAACAGGTTTTGAAAGCAAAGAATGAAGCTTTGGGGGCCCAAAACATGCTCAAGGTAATGTTAACCTTATTCTTTCCCTTTCTTCAAACATCACAAGAGTGTAGTTTGATGGCAAGATATTGCCGGTTAAGTGAGCTCTAGGGGAACACTAATGGGACGGGTGACCTCCTAGGAAGTACTGGGAACCTCTATCTTTCTTGATCATTGAGTTCCTCCCTCCCTTATAGACAATGGCACCAGTGGTGACTTTGGTGACTCGGATGACAAGGTATGCCAAGGTCTATGCCTTAGTCTCTACCTTAGTCATAAGCCTTGGGTGGACGGGTGGGTGTGTGCTTCGCTTGCACAAAAGGAAAAAGACTTTTGCATTGAAATGCTCTGATACTAGTGAAGTATTTCTTTGGTGATGCATGATGGTAGACTCTCCTTGTCAAGAGCTCCACCTCGATACCCTTGCTATAGAAACACGAATTCCAGCAACACACACAATACTCCACATAGAGGTTACAGAATAAACAGAAAACACACAATACACAGACCACGAACACATATTTCTTTAGTAGTACAAACATGATTGAACTTAGAGTCTGTGGGTGACAAGGCCACTTTATGTTTTATTAGAGAACATATACAAAAGTTTCTAATGGACATTTGGCCTTTCACATGGACACTAATGGTAACATAGACAACATATCCTTTGCTTAAGTCTATTCTCAAGACTTTTGCCCAATACTTGAATGATCAAATGATGTATGATCTTAGATCTATCTGATCCTGGCAAACTCTCATGTCATAAGCTTCCTCTATAGAAATATCTTTAACAATAAAGTTTTCAATGAATGAATTCCTCTAGGATGAACATGAATGACTTTCCAACAAGGACCTGCATTAGGGTTTTTATAAAAAGTGCTTATTCATTATGACTAGCAATAGTATACGGTCAACTTGTTAATTGCATTATTTTCAAAGAGTCAATTTCCCAAAACCTAGATTCTTTCCTTCTCAATGTGGAATATTACCTTTATACTCAGATTGAAACCAATCAACCTCCAAAATAACCTACCAAAATATAAAGAAATAAAACTTCATTATTATGTTCTTGAAAGGGTAATGAACTATATCATAAAAAATATAATTCTTTGACTTGTTTAAAGATAAAAAAAATGATATTTTGTAGATACCAACAATGGTCCCTACATATCTAAGTTTGCTATCTATAATGTTTGTATCTTTTTAACTAGCACGTGATAACTCCTTGAAAGAAGGAACAATGCTAGAATCCTCTATTTTATGCAAAGAATCAATAACTTTGATTCTGATATGTTGTCCATAAGCCCACATATTATGAACATTCAGGCTTGTAAAAATAAATAAATTATTAGAAGAGAAACTAATATACACATATGTGGAAGGATAAAACATTAGTAGAAAAAAATTACCTTTCTTTCACAACCTATCATTAATTTCCTCTACTCATTTGCGATTCATTGATTATTTTCATTGACTTGTTTCATACAAGTACATAGCCAATCCGTGAAAGGAGATATATCTTTATTCTCATTACTATCAAGATTACATCTATATCTTTTTGTTTCTCCATCTTTTACCTCAAAGATTTTTAAGTTCTTGTTCATACTCAATAATGAGTGCTTGCATGCATTCACTATTGTATGCCATAAAAGTAGAAATACCACTTTTTTCTTGCAATGTAAATTGAAATGGAACTCCTTTATGTGATAATACCTCTTCTGTCAATTTTAAACAAGACTTGTTAGTCCATGCATGTGGAGCTTCTTCATGAACTCTTTCAAGGTATTCACTAACATAGTACATGAACTCCTCAAGCATCCATCCCTTTGCCATAGATCCTTCTAGTTTTTCTCTTCTTTGCATGTAACCTTTTAATATGCCCATAAAAGATGATATCAAATAATCTTACATATTAAACATAAAAGTATGATAATTACCTTATAAGTGATCAAGGATGATAGATCACATCCCATACTCCTTTCATTACACATCCAATGATAACAAGAGGTAGAATCTGCTCCAAAAGATTATGCCAATCATGTTTGTTTAGCCCAGATAAGCTCTTGTCATCCAAGGTAAACATGTTTTGGAAAGATGCTCCATATTTTGTAGGAATTCAAGTCGACTAATTCCTATTGTTGATTATTTTCATCTCCTTTGTTGTAAGTATCCAAGGACCACGTTCATGAGTTGTTCCCCATCAGTTTTTATAAAAAATTGTCCATAACTTTGGTTTTGAGTGTTGAATCAAGAAGGTGATAGATCTTTAATTCTCTCCAATACTCCAAAGATACCATATCAATATATTCTCTACTAATGACAATTTTCCCTTACCTCTAATATTCATATTCTTCATATTCTCATGATCATCATCCTCACTAAAGATTTTGGATTGTGGATCTATAAGAGGTCCTTTTGTTCATTTTGGATACCAATCCATACCTATGATTGGTTTTGGACACTGATCTATTTCAATTTTCTTGTTAAAATGTATTGCTTCTCTTTTGCATCTTAATGGATGATCATCAGGAAAGAACTATCGATGTTGAAGATAAATATTTTTGCTGAGATTCTTACTATAAATTTATCTCAACCAATCAACACAGTAAGGAAAATTTTTATGTCCCTAAGTAGATATTTGTGCATGCATGAATACCATAAAACTCTAATTAGATTAACTCACATAAAAATTGTACATATATTAAATAGAAAAATTACATCACTACCTCAATAGATGCCATATCCTAGAAAATCATATATAGTCCAAGCCTCAATTCCATGAACCATAATGTCTCTTTGATCACTACTTTTTGATACATCAATGACATTAATGCCTATCCATAGCTCTTGGAGATCATCAATGAGAGGAGAAAGATATAAATTCATGTCTT
>MU260836.1:110000-117500 GCA_020310875.1 Ceratopteris richardii | reverse complement strand
ATCTATATATCTATCTATCTATCTATCTATCTATCTACCTATGCATATATCTATCTATCTATTTATCTATCTATCTATCTATCTATCTATCTATCTATCTATCTATCTATCTATCTATCTATCTATCTATCTATCTATCTATCTATCTATCTATCTATCTATCTCTCTATCTATCTGTTTATCTATCTATCTATCTCTGTATCTATCTATCTATCTATCTATCTATCTATCTATCTATCTATCTATGTAGCATTCCTCAAATCACGATCTCGTAATCTCATGAATACAAGGAAACCTCCATCATAAAAATTAGACAAGGTAGTAAATATAATGATCAAGAATGAATTAATCTGAGTTGAAAAATCAAATACAAGATAGTTACTTATCTTCATGAATCAACGTAATCAATAACTTCAAGATGAAGCCTCATTCTTCTCAATACAATAGCTTTGGAAATAGCTTCTAGGCGAAGCCTCGACCTCCCGACCACCCCCGAGCTATCACAATCACATTCACACTCGCACTCTCAATCACACTCACCCTCACAATCTCAATCACGATCTCAATCACAGGATTACACATTTGTAATTTAATCTCAATTTTCTTGGTTCACATTGTCTTCAATGATAAAAGGATTGCTCTCAAGAAAACTCTCTTAAGAATCTTCTTCGCAATCTTGATACTCGCATCTTCATCCACAGCATTAAGTAATCTTCCAAGTTTTAATCATCTTCATTTCCATAGTCCTTCGGGTTTTTCTTCTATGTTGAAAGTTTCTTTGAACGGTCTCACAACTATGAAAGGAGTCTAGCATAGCTTCAATGTCCTGAAACAACAAAATATATAAAACAAGGAACTCGGTAAAATACCTCAACATATGAAGTATACAAAATTTGGTCCTTCAACAAAATCTTGGAAAGTAAAAGAAATTGAATGTCATAAGAATAACATCAGAAATTTCGGTGCTCATGCCTGAAATACATTGATCATATTTAAAAAGAACTTTTGATTATAGCAGTTTCTAATTTCTAATTCATCATAAACGCAGCACACGTTATCTTTTACATATCCATCTCTATAGCTTTATGACTGTATGCACCAAAACATATTTGATGATCTCAGAAGTAAGCTAGGTTCAAGGTTGTTATGGACTTAAGAAATCTCATTCTTTTGTGTGAATATAGAATTCATTATTTAGGACTTTTCATATCAAGCATGTCATCAGTGTTTCTAGAGAAACCGAAGACATACTGAGGAGATCGAGCATATTTCAAGTGCATTATGTGATTATATATATTATTGCACAACTTGTCTTATAGTTTCTTCAAGCATATACGTTCGAAGTATTAGTGTGCTAATCTCACTCTAAGGACTGAGAACGGTTATGCAAAGAATTCCACTTCCATCGTAATCTCCCCATCAGTGCATGAAGAAATTACCACTTTGCTACGTTCCATGAATAAAGCACCATCTCCACCAACAAAGGCAGGATGGGTTTCTGCGCTCTTTTCGGGGCATAATGGTTCCAATCGAAAGAATCAAAACCGCATGGGTTCCTGGCCTGTCTTTCTCTCTCGCTCTCTCTTTCCAATCTGTAGCAAAGCAAGTCGACTTGCACAAAGCTCAGTGCAAAAGTAATAAAACTGCCGAGAAGACGCCAACATCGAAGAACAGCACGAAGACTTACTGAAGCTGCAGTTGAAGGCTTATGAGAGCTATCTGCACAATCTGAGCAAGTGAAGCTACACAAAAAACAAGTGCACGCAGCGACACTAGGTCCCGTCTCTTGCTGTTGCAGTGCTTGTTGAGAACAATTCGCAGGAATACTTGAATATTTAGGGTGCAAGAGACGTGATGATGCTCGATATCCTAGTGCACCTCATCTCTCAAGGTCTACAACTAGCGAAAGACCTGTAAAAGATGCTAGTATGTTCAATTCTCAAGTTTTGTAGAGAAGGTCAGCGTGGTATGGCTGTAATGAGTCCGAAAACAAGTGTCTTGGAGGCGATAGATTGTATGCCAGCTCGAGTGCAAGAAGCAAGGGTTCCAAATGTCAATTGCATCTGATTCGACAGAGGAGAACAAGAAACATCATGTAGGAAACCGAGCGCAGAAGATGGATATTTTGTAGTCAGACAAAGTCACCTGATACATTTCTTATATAGCCAAAGGCAAAAGCTTAAGGCCGTGCTCTTGCAGAGTGTGGAAGCTTTGAATCTCTGCAGCACCTGCACTTTCGGCGTTATACTTCCATAACTACTACCCTCAGATTGCTGCAACGAAATCAGTTGCCAGTCGTTCCTATTGTAGACTACTTTGAAGACTTTGGGAATGTTCGTGTTCGAAAGATTCATGCGGCTACCCTTCATCCTGATATAACATATATAAGGAGGGCATACATTGATGATGCAAATGGTGTTCATCAAATCTATCAAACAAGTGGAGCGAATCCTAGAACGCCACATATATGGAAGTAGTCACATGGATTTTATGAGGGAGTGTACACTTTTTCTCTATGCAAAATGGTTCTACACTCATGACGATGCGCGTGGCCTAGATCAGCTATTATAAAAGGATGCATCTATCTCCAACGACAAGTGATTGCTCCTATACATATAACCTGAGGGAACTATCATTCTCTTCTTGTTTAACATAGCGTTAACTTAGATCCTAGATTGTTGATGTCTCCAACAATTCTTTGTTTGATTCCAGTACCCATAAATGTTGCTGAAGTTGAAGATGATACATCTGATGGGTTCAAACATTTAAGGGAGAATTGCCTTCCTTGCTGTGTGATATTTTGGAGGCAACTCTATTCCGATGTTGAAAGGAGTGATGAAGATGAGAGGAAGACACCAAATCTTTTTCATCATCAAAGACAACAGAAACACAAACCAGACGATGAAGATTATGATCGAGTTTGAGAGTGAGACTTGGATTGCAACTATGTAATCCCATTATTGTGATTGAGAATGAGAGTGAGAGTGAGAGTGTGATTGAGAGTGCGAGTGTGATTGAGAGTGCGAGTGTGAATGCAATTGTGATAGCTCGGGGGTGTTCGGAGGTCGAGGCTTCATCAAGAAGCTATTTTCCAAAGATAATGTATCGAGGAGAAAGAAGTATGATTGAGAGTGCTATTGATGTATCCAGAAGCTATTGATGTATTTGGAATCGAACATGTTTTAATTCACAAGATAAGATTTCTATCTATTGATATATATATATTTTGAGTCAAACTCTTGATCTCATTTGTTCTTTTGATAATAGCACTAATGTTTGCAAATGTCTTTTGTATATCCGAGTATTCATCTCTATGGGCTTGAAGAGCAATGCTACAGTCTATCTATCTATCTATCTATCTATCTATCTACCTATCTATCTATCTACCTATCTATCTATCTATCTATCTATCTATCTATCTATCTATCTATCTATCTATATATATATATATATATATATATATATATATATATATATATATATATATATATATATATATATATATATATATATATATATATATATATATATATATATAGAGAGAGAGAGAGAGAGAGAGAGAGAGAGAGAGAGAGAGAGAGAGAGAGAGATAGATAGATATCTATCTATCTATCTACCTACCTATCCATATATCTATATATCTGTCTATCTATCTATCTATCTATCTATCTATCTATCTATCTATCTATCTATCTATCTATCTATCTATCTATCTCGCAGAATGACGATCATATAACATTGATGATGAACTTGATAAGTGTGTCAGAAAATGAAGTCCTAAAAGTATTCTATATTGACTCTAGTTGTTCAAATCATTTGTGAGGAAATATAGAATTGTTATCAGAACTTGAAGGAGGTATTTCAAATCATATAGTACAGACAACTGACAACACAAAACATAATGTAAGGTCAATTGGAAAGGTAAAATGTAAGAATGGAGCTGACCTACTAACAAATGTTTTGTATGTTCCAACAATCCCAAAGAATCTGATCAGTGTGGGTGAGATAGTAGAAAAAGGTTTTCAAGTCAGGTTTACAAATGAAGGAGTATTTGTTGAAGATCCAGAAAAAGGATACAAACAAATTGTTCATGGTAAAAAGGAAGGTAGACTTTTTACTCTTAAAGTACAAGGAAATGTTGGTCAAGCCTTGATCACACGTGGTGATGAGGTATTCACAGAGTTAGACCTCTTGCATAAGAGGTTAGGACATTTTAATGAAACAAGAATCAAAACTATGGTGGAAAAACAATCCGTGAGAGGATTACCAAATATGAAGAACCAACATATGATTCACAAATTTGAAGCTTGTCAGATGGGAAAAGCCCACAGGTTACCATTTCAGAAGAAAGGGTACAAACACGATGGTGTGTTAGAGCTCATACATACAGATGTATGGAGACCAACGAAAGAAGGATCTATCAGTGGTTCAAGGTACTATGTTCTTTTCATTGATGATGCAACAATATGGATAACTCTTTATGTTTTGAAAGAGAAGTCAGAAGTATTTGAAGCTTTCAGGCATTTTCATGCATATGCTGAAAGACTTACAGGACAGAAACTCAAAAGACTAAGGTCTGATGGAGGAGGAGAATATTTTTCTCGAGAGTTCAATGATTATCTGTGGAATATAGGTATCAAAAGAGAAATAACTTGCAGGTATACACTGCAACAAAATGGAGTAGTAGAAAGGAGAAACCGAACTCTAGCTGAGTTTGCAAGAGTAATGCTAAAGGAGAAGAATTGTCCAAACTATCTTTGGTCTGAGGCTGTAAATACAGCTACATACCTGGTAAACAGATTACCATGTACAGCTTTAAATGGGATGACCCCTTATGAAGCTTGGTGGGGTAAGAAACCAACACTTGATCATTGTAAAGTGTTTGGATCAATTGCTTATGCTTATGTACCGTCACAACTTAGACATAAGCTTGAACCAAAAGCTGAAAAATATGTGTTCATCAGATATGATGAAAAGCAGATGGGTTATAGGTTATGGAGTCCTTTAACCAAACAGTTTACTATTTTCCGAAATGTGACATTTGATGAAGGAAAGAGCTAGTATACAGATAAAGAGCATAATGTTGAAACACTTGAAGAAGAGGTAAGAAGAATTGAAAAAGGTAAATCACATATGCAGGTGAATGGAGATGAAGATCATATGCAGGCAAGTACGTCCAGGATCGGATCAGGTATGAGAAACGAAAGTGAACCAAGATTTGATGAAGATGTGTGTTCAGATACACATGAAGATTATGAGCTAAGAAGGTCAAACAGAGTAAGGAAACAACCAACAAGGTATTCCTATGACACTTGTTATTTGACTCACAAAAACTATGCTTACTTAGTAAAGGAAGATGAAGAACCTTAGAATTACAATGAAGCAAAAGGTAAGAAACAATGGGAAGAAGCAATGAAGAAGGAGTTCAATGCTCTTGAAGAGGACAAGACTTGGGAAATTGTTCCAAAACTAAATGGTAAGAAAGTGATTGGAAATAAATGGGTTTACAAAGTTAAGAAACTTGCAGATGGAAGGATAGCCAGATACAAAGCTAGACTGGTGGTTAAAGGCTATGCTCAGACGCATGGCATAAATTATGATGAGAAATTTAGTCCGGTGGCAAAGATGTCAACCATAAGGACATTGATTGCTATAGCAGCATCAAAAGGATGGAAGCTAAGTCAGTTGGATATAAAGAACGCATTTCTGAATGGATATATATCAGATGGAGTCTACATGAAACAACCTGAAGGGTTTGTAAGTTCCAGTTACCCAGAACATGTTTGTAGGTTAAGAAGAGCTCTCTATGGATTGAAGCAAGCTCCAAGACCTTGGAATTATAGACTTGTGAAGTATCTTAATGATCTTCGATACCAAAGCTCAAAGGCTGATGCAAGTCTACTCATCAAAAGAACCGATGAAGGTATGATCTACATTTGTATTTATGTAGATGACATTATAATCAGAGGTACCTCAGATGAAGGAATCAAGGAGGTAAAGAGGCTGCTTGAAAAAGAGTTCAAGATTAGTGATCTAGGAAAGTTATCATACTTTCTTGGAATGGAAGTCACATATACAGATCATGGTGTATATGTTTCGCAAGAAAGATATCTCCTAAACTTACTGAAGAAGTTTAACATGAAGAATTGCAGAGAAGCTTCAACACCGCTCGAAGTAAATCATAAACTCAGCAAATATGGTGGTGCAGAGTTTAAAGATATGAGGAAGTATCAGTCGTTAGTGGTAAGCTTAAATTATGCTACGCTAACAAGACCGGATCTCAATTATGCAATGGGAGTTCTTTCACAGTTCATGCATTGTCCGAAGGATCAACATTGAGTTGCAGGACAAAGAGTTCTCAGATATATCAAAAGAACTATAAAGGAAGGATTATATTATCCTTATCCATCAGATATAAAGCTGAGAGCATATAGTGACTGAGACTGGGCAGGAAGTCAGGATGACAGAAGATCGACACATGGGTATATGATATACCTAGGAGATAAGCTTCTAAGCTGGTGTTCAAAGAAGCAACACACAGTGGCTTTATCGTGAACAGAAGTAGAATATAAATGACTTGTGGAAGCAGCTAAAGAAGTGATATGGATGCAAACCTTGTTCAAAAGTATGGGTATTGATCAAGGTATACCTATCATACATGGAGATAATATGAGCTCGTTGTATCTTGCAGCAAATCCAGTAATTCATGCAAGAACAAAACACATAGATATTCAATATCATTTCCTGAGGGAAAAGGTAATGGAGAAGGAGATTGAAATAGTATTCACTCCTACGAAAGATCAGATTGCAGATATTCTGACAAAGAGCCTGGATGGAATAAAGACAAGCAGATTCAAAGAAATGGCAGGAATAAAAGAAAAGAAAGATATATGAAAGATCGGAAGATGCTAATTAGTGATTGAGGGGGAGCTGTTGGAGATTCACTCACTAATTAGACATAAAGACCTGAAGATAAAGAAAGACAAAGAGAAGCAGAAACAAAGTCAGTCAGAAAATTAAGCCTTAGTGAAGGGACAAATTCACGACTGTAATATAGTTCATAGAAACTTCCAGAAATACGAGTTTTTGAATCTCGAAACAAACTGTATATATATGAGAAGAGAATAGAAGAGTGTGTGTGTAGAGCTGGAATAGAATAGCGTATATAGAATTGAGATAAGTAGAGGTATGTAGAAGATGCCAGAGATTGCATATATAGAGATGAATAATATAACCTGAAATGTCGAGTATTCATCTAAGAGAGATGGTAAGGAATAACTACTCAGAGTAGGAGAGTTTTCCATAGCTACGAGCAAAGTGAGGCCAAGCTATTTTTGTACACATCTTCTCTAATAGAAAACACATGTTCATGTGGAAGTTTGAGCGCATTCTTCGTATGTGAAGAAATCTGAGTAATTTCATGTTACTGTGAAAGTTAGTTAATAGTTACAGTTTTCTCAATAAATGTTTTTCCCGTACTTCTGAGAGTTAGATCTCGAA
>MU260836.1:95000-97500 GCA_020310875.1 Ceratopteris richardii | reverse complement strand
TTACCTATGGAGGTCAAAAGGTGTCTGAATTAGACCTATGGCATAAGAGGCTAGGTCATTTCAATGAGAGAGCTATAAAGGAGATGTCAAAGAATCAGGTGGTGCTTGGATTGCCAAACATTGAAGGGCAACACATGGTGTACAAGTGTGAAGCTTGTCAATTAGGTAAAGCACATAAGAGTTCTTATAACAAATCAGGGTACAAGTATTCAAATATGCTTGAATTGGTTCATACAGATGTATGGGGTCCCTCAAGGGACTATAGCATAAATGGATCCAGATATTATGTGTTGTTTGTTGATGATGCAACCAGGTGGATTACTTTGTATGTAATCAAGGACAAATCAGAAGTCTTCAAGACATTCAAACACTTTCATGCTTATGCAGAAAGGATCACAGGACAAAAGCTAAAGAGGTTAAGATCAGATGGAGGGGGAGAGTATTTCTCAAAAGAGTTTGATGATTATTTGTGGAATGCAGGTATCAAAAGAGAAGTGACTTGCAGGTACTCCCCTCAACAAAATGGAGTAGTAGAAAGGAGGAATAGGACTCTTGTAGAGTTTGCAAGAGCCATGATGAAGGAAAAGAATTGTCCAAACTACTTATGGGCAGAGGCCATTAACACTGCAACATACCTTGTGAATAGGTTGCCTTGCAAAGCTTTGGATGGAGGAACCCCTTATGAAGCATGGTGGGGTAAGAAGCCTAGTCTTGATCATTGTAAAGTATTTGGATGTATTGCATATGCTTATGTTCCTTCACAATTAAGACATAAGCTAGAACCAAAAGCAGAGAAGTATGTGTTTATTGGATATGATGATAGACAGATGGGTTATAGGTTGTGGAGTCCATCCACAAAGCAATTTCTTGTTACTAAAGATGTGACATTTGATGAGCAAAATATGTGGTATACAGGATCACCAAATGAGTATACAGGTGTTGAAGAAATTCAAAGGAAAGGAAAGGCAAAGGTAAAAGTATGTGAAGAAATTGTTGATGAAGTTGACTCTAGATGTAGAGTGCAGGATCATGTAGAAGAAGGGCCAAGATTTGATCCAGAATCAAATGAGGCTGAAACTTCAAGAAGTGCAGAAATCAGAAGATCTACAAGAGAAAGGAAAGAGCCTATAAGGTATAGTTATGATACATCTTTCCTAACAACAAAAGATTATGCCTACATTGTGAAAACAGAAGAAGATCCAACTACTTATGAAGAAGCCAAAGGTAAACAGAATTGGGAGAAGGCAATGCAAGAAGAGTATGATGCTCTACTTGAAAATGAAACTTGGGAATTAGTACCAAGACCAAAGAATCAGAAAGTCATTGGATGCAAGTGGGTATATAAAACAAAGAGGTTTGCAGATGGTAAGGTGTCTAGATATAAGGCTAGACTTGTGGTTAAAGGTTATGCCCAAACTTATGGGATAGATTATGATGAAACCTTTAGTCCTGTTGCTAAGATGTCTACAATTAGGACATTGATTGCTATTGCTACTTGCAAGGGATGGAAATTATCACAATTGGATGTGAAGAATGCATTTCTTAATGGTTACATTGCAGATGAAGTATATATGGAGCAACCAGAAGGCTTTATGGAGTCAATTGGATCAGATTATGTGTGTAAGCTCAAGAGAGCTTTATATGGGTTGAAGCAAGCCCCAAGAGCTTGGAATTACAGATTGGTCAAGTTCTTGAATGAATGTGGTTTTCAAGCATCAAAGGCAGATAGTAGCTTGCTAGTGAAGGCAAGTGAAAATGGATACATTTACATGTGCATTTATGTTGATGATATTATTGTTACAGGAACAGATGCTCAAGGAATCAATGAACTCAAGAAGCAAATAGAGAAGGAGTTTAAGATAAGTGACTTGGGAAACTTATCTTATTTTCTAGGAATGCAGATTGTGTATACTCAACATGGAGTATATGTTTCACAAGAGAGATACTTGAAGAATCTTCTAGTCAAGTTTAACATGGAAGATAGCAGGACCTCAACTACACCATTGGAGGTAAATCATAAATTGAGCAGGTATGGAGGTGAAGAGTTCAATGATATGAAGAAATATCAGAGTTTGGTAGGTAGTTTAATCTATGCTACCTTGACAAGGCCAGATTTATCATATGCAGTAGGTGTGTTATCACAATTCATGCATTGTCCAAAGAAGACTCATTGGATTGCAGCCCAAAGGGTACTCAGATATATCAAAGGAACCCTAAGTGAAGGTTTGTATTATGGTTTCACTTCTGACACAAGAATCAAAGTGTTTAGTGATGCAGATTGGGCAGGTGACTCAGATGATAGAAGGTATACTCATGGATATCTATGTTATGTTGGAGATAAGTTAGTGTCTTGGTGTTCAAAGAAGCAACACACAGTTGCTTTATCATCCACAGAAGCTGAGTATAAGGGAATGGTAGAAGCTGCAAAAGAAGTGATATGGTTGAAGACCTTGATGAAGAGTTTTGAGTTTGATCATAGTACTCCAATAATTTTTGGAGA
>MU260836.1:55000-85000 GCA_020310875.1 Ceratopteris richardii | reverse complement strand
TTTGACCACAAGTCTAGCCTTATATCTAGACACTTTACCATCTGCAAACCTCTTTGTTTTATATACCCACTTGCATCCAATGACCTTCTGATTCTTTGGTCTTGGTACTAATTCCCAAGTTTCATTTTCAAGTAGAGCATCATACTCTTCCTGCATTGCCTTCTCCCAATTCTGTTTACCTTTGGCTTCTTCATAAGTAGTTGGATCTTCTTCTGTCTTCACAATGTAGGCATAATCTTTTGTTGTTAGGAAAGATGTATCATAACTATACCTTATAGGTTCTTTCCTTTCCCTTGTAGATCTTCTGATTTCTGCACTTCTTGAAGTTTCAGCCTCATTTGATTCTGGATCAAATCTTGGCCCTTCTTCTACATGATCCTGCACTCTACTTCTAGAGTCAACTTCATCAACAATTTCTTCACAAACTTTTACCTTTGCCTTTCCTTTCCTTTGTATTTCTTCAACACCTGTATACTCATTTGGTGATCCTGTATACCACATATTTTGCTCATCAAATGTCACATCTTTAGTAACAAGAAATTGCTTTGTGGATGGACTCCACAACCTGTAACCCATCTGTCTATCATCATATCCAATAAACACATACTTCTCTGCTTTTGGTTCTAGCTTATGTCTTAATTGTGAAGGAACATAAGCATATGCAATACATCCAAATACTTTACAATGATCAAGACTAGGCTTCTTACCCCACCATGCTTCATAAGGGGTTCCTCCATCCAAAGCTTTGCAAGGCAACCTATTCACAAGATATGTTGCAGTGTTAATGGCTTCTGCCCATAAGTAATTTGGACAATTCTTTTCCTTCTTCATGGCTCTTGCAAACTCTACAAGAGTCCTATTCCTCCTTTTTGCTACTCCATTCTGTTGAGGGGAGTACCTGCAAGTTACTTCTCTTTTGATACCTGCATTCCACAAATAATCATCAAACTCTTTTGAGAAATACTCTCCCCCTCCATCTGATCTTAACCTCTTGAGCTTTTGTCCTGTGATCCTTTCTGCATAGGCATGAAAATGTTTGAATGTCTTGAAAGCTTCTGATTTATCCTTGATTACATACAAAGTAATCCACCTGGTTGCATCATCAACAAACAACACATAATATCTGGATCCATTTATGCTATAGTCCCTTGAGGGACCCCATACATCTGTATGAACCAATTCAAGCATATTTGAATGCTTGTACCCTGATTTGTTATAAGAACTCTTATGTGCTTTACCTAATTGACAAGCTTCACACTTGTACACCATATGTTGCCCTTCAATGTTTGGCAATCCAAGCACCACCTGATTCTTTGACATCTCCTTTATAGCTCTCTCATTGAAATGACCTAGCCTTTTATGCCATAGGTCTAATTCAGACACCTTTTGACCTCCATAGGTAAACAATGCATGTCCCACATTACCTTGGACTTTGAGAGTGAACAATCTTCCTTCCTTTTTTCCTGCAATTATGTTTCTATATCCCTGATTTGGATCTTGTACATAAACACCATCATTTGTGAATCTTACCTCATATCCTTTCTCCACAATTTGCCCTACACTTATCAGATTTTTAGGAATAGTAGGAACATAAAGTACCTTGCTCAGAAGTGTACTTCCACTCTTTGTCTTCACTGATCCAATGCTCTCCTCTTTATGTTTGGTATTGTCACCTGTTTGAACTGTATGTCCATTCACCCTTGCTTCCATATCAGTCATCAAAGATAGATTCCCACTCAGATGGTTGCTGCATCCTGAGTCAATATAAAACACTCTTTGATCTTCTCCCATTGATTCATGAGTTGCATTCAAGATAAGAGTCATGTCATCCTTCTGATCTGATGCATAATTGTAATAATTATTGTTGTAGGACTGAGATTGGAAGTTTCTTCCACCTCCTCTACCATATGATGTCCTACCTCCTCTTCCTCTGAAATTACCTCTTTGGTTTCTGCCTCCTCTACCTCTTTGATTATAACTCTGATTATTGCTTCCACCACTTTGATTATTATACCAACAATCATTTGCCAAATGATTTGTTCTGCCACAAATCCAACAAGCTTTAGCATTATCTTTGTTCTTACCTCCTCTTCCTTTACCTCTGAAATTCATCTTCCCTTTTGTGAAGTTAGCTTGATTTGAATTCCCTTCATCATCATTTGATTGCTTTCCCTTGCCATTCTTTTTCTTGTCCTTGGAGTACATAGCTTGACTTGTACTTCTATCATTGTCTCCTTTAAGATCCTGCTCAAAGGTTAGCATGTGACCTAGTAATTGATTAAGATCAAGATTAAAGTGATCAAGTGACAACTCTATGGACAATATGAAGGGTTTCCACTTCTCATCTCCTCTCAAACCTGTAAGTATTTGTCTTACCAACTTTTCCTCTTCAATATCTTCATCCACTGCTCCCAAGCTATCTGCAATATCCTTCATCCTTGCCACATAATCTGAAATTGATTGTGAGCTCTTCTTCTTGAAGGTTGTGAACTCAGCCCATAGTGAGGACTTCCTTGACTTAGTTGTATTTTGGAAATGCTCTTCCAAGGCATTCCAAACATCTGTAGCACTTTCCAAACCTCTGATGTGAGGTAAAAGGTAATCATTTACAGCCATGTAGATGATACTCCTTGCTTGAGCATCCTTTCTCATCCAAGTCTTCAACATTGCAAGCTCTTCCCTAGTAGGAATACTTGGATCTACAAACTCAGGTTTTTCTTCATCTCCTGTAATAAATGATATAAGATCTTTGCTCATGAGGTGTGCTTCCATCCTCATGGACCATGCTGGATAGTTCTCCCTATCTAGCTTATCAATCTGCAAGCTTTCTCCCATCTTGTGTCCACCTGTGTATTGAAATCTTCAAGCTTTACAAACAATGTATGTACCTTTACTTCGAATTGAACTCCTTTTGCCTTTCTTGATGTCAAATAGTCTTCTCCTCGAGCTTTGACTCCAAGCTTTCACTTCTTAGTCCTTCAAGTGTTGAATTTCTTGAATCTGCAGCAATCGGAATCCTCCTTTCTTCAAATTGATGTCTCCTGCTCTGATACCACTGATGGAGAGTGTTAATCTCCAAAAGAACAACCTATTCTTGTGATTAGAGCACCTCTATACCAAGAATAAGTCAAAACCTTTCACTCACTTAGAGGATCAATTACTAACTATCAAAAGATTAACAATTCTGTGAAGAAGATGAAACACAGAAAAGTCTGCTGCACTATTTCTCCACATTGACCTATCAAACGTGTAAAGTTTTTGATGAAACTTTGTACGAATTATCTCCTAGAGATTGCGCATCTACTCCAAGTTGAATCACTTCAAAAGATTAAGTATAACTTGAGAAATCAACTTCTCAAGTTACCTATGTCAGAAACTGTCATTCAGAACAGTCGACTTTACACCTGTAACTTTTAAGACTTGGTTCTCCTTGAATAGAACCCGTTTTCCAAAATGCTTCTAGACATGAGTAGCTTATCTTCCAACTTAAAGATTAAGCCCTCACTCATGCAAAACTTTAAACTGTGCTAGGAGAAATGATCAAAACATTAACTTCGAAATCTGCGCCTGTTTTAGGAACCTATGAACACACTTCACATATGAATGTTCCTACACTTAATTCACTCAGCCTGATTACAATTGGAAGCTAAAACTTTGCACAGAGGTCAAGCAACTTCCAACTTAGACTTGTACAAAAGCATTTCACAATTGATCTACTGTAGAAGGAGAACACGCAGAAATATCGGGCGCAAAAATTTTCATTTACTCAGAAGAAATACAATTGAGTGATGAGAGCTAACTCAACTAACTTTTCCTCTATCTCATGACTTCTAACTTCCTCAATCTTGGCTTCTAACTATTGTCACATATGCTCTCATACTTGCCCCGACTTTTCTCAAAGTATTTATAGATAAATTTGTACATGATTCTTACTAAACAAAAGATCTAAGTCAGCTATGACTATACTAATGTACATATGTGTACACTTCTCTTGTCCTCTGAATGTAATCTTCTTCCACACTTTAGGAATTGATTCTTCCTTCATCATTTTATCTTCCAAGCCTTCAATTGGTGATTGGTCTGCACCAACAATCTATCTATCTATCTATCTATCTATCTATCTATCTCTCTATCTATCTATCTATCTATCTATCTATCTATCTATCTATCTATCTATCTATCTATCTATCTATCTATCTATCTATCTATCTATCTATCTATCTATCTATCTATCTATCTATCTATCTATCTATCTATCTATCTATCTATCTATCTATCTATCTATCGATCGATCTATCTACCTATTTAGCTATCTATCTACCTATATATGTGGATAAGGTCTTTAGCCCCTAAAATATGCAAATAACTGCAGCTATATTTGGTTATCCCTATGCAATTTCTCGTAACTCGACCAGTTGATTCCACGTTCAAGCTGCAAATGTGCCTGACTCGGTTCACCTTTCCGACCCCTAGTAGGATCTCTTTATTCTCCTTAGCCCAAGTCTTCTCTTTTTTTTCGTTCTCTTCACCCTCCTCTTCTTCCTTCTATAAAGTCGACTCTCTTCCACTCTCAACTTTCGACACTCACTCAAACGCACCCCGTCAAGAAATAAAATGGAAGTTGAGCACATATTCAACCCCAGACTCCACTTCAATGATTCTATGTTGTTATCTTCCTCTCTTCCTGCTACCCTTTCTCTTGCCCTGATACCTTTATGGCATATGCTCAACTCCCTGCTCAACCACCCACCCGTGCCTACACTCCCAAGCTCACACTCTCTTATAACCACATACACTCATACCTTCAGCACATGCATACCTTTCATGCATATACCCTCACCCATGCACACACTCACTTATCCCTTCTCTCACACTCACATTTATTTTCTCTTTCTCACGCCCCGCTTAATCCCCTCTTTATCTCATGCACTTACACACACACACACATATATTCGAAAACACTCTCACACAAACACATACGTACTCACACACCATTACCCGTCCTCACTTTCCTTCCTTCTTAACAAGTCTCCTTCATTTCAAATTATGCTTCTTTTTCCCCCCCCTGGATGCATTCACTACAAGCCCCCACCTCTCTCTCTAACTCTCCCCCTCTCTTACCCTTTTAGCCTCACACACATAAATTCACACTTCCCACAATAGCTTACATACAGTCACACAGTGCACTTTCTGCTCTCCCTCTGCCTTTCTCAACATAGTGCACTCTTTCTCTTCTTCACCCTTACTCTCTTTCTTCCCTTCAACCTCCCACACTATTCTTAGCTCAATCTCAACTCTTGCTTCTATTGCCACCTTCACTAGCTCTTCTCAATCACTCACCTCACAACTTCAACTTCTCCTCTTGTCATTGACACTAGCCCAAACACTTTTGTGCACATATTCACTCCCTCACCGACACATGCTCATATGCCTATACTCAATTTACACATGCATCTACTTAGACACTCATCCTCAGATGATTGCGTGCTCACAATCAAACAAGCGAATGCTCAAACCCTTGTGGGCAGGTGATTAAACGATCAAAGATTCTCACTCACACTCATTTAGACTTACCCAATTACTGACTCACAACCACTAGCAAATACACACTCTCTATTCATCCAAGTAAATAACTTCAGATAGTTAGGCAGTCGAGTTCACTACGTAGGTACCCATTCACCTAGACACCCATACTCAAGCAACCTTGCACAGAGTAGATAAACTCACCCTCAAACATATGAAGCACTCGTTTATACTTACCTATACTCACATACACCACTGCACTCATACCCATTTAATCTCACAGAAACCTACCAGCACACACACACACCTGTTAAAATTATGTGCTCTGCTATACCATGTACTCTATACTCTAGCTGGTAAAACTATGTACTCCACTATACTAACAATATGCATTTCGGAGCTTGGGCTCATGCACGTTCACTTCCCTATATTGATACTCAGAGGAATATTGGACACGTGCCGGTTTCTAAGAGATTACCATGATGATTGACAGAGACCATTCACCAGTGCTACTGTTCCATAATAGTTCAGGAAAGAACATTCTTGTTGTTATCTACAAAAAACAACTTCATTGCACACACCATGCAAGGCAATACAAAACAAAGCTCTCCTTGCAAAAGACTGGTAAATATTGTCAACAAAAATACATGACATCCTGAACATTATTTGCAATTCTTGGAAGAACTCTGACAACCGGTACAGCAGCTTAGCAGATGTCATGGGTACAATTTGGATGACCGCACAATGGCTTTACTATTCATCTCTCTGACACAACTCTCAGCAAAGTCACTACCTTAATCTCTCATGCACTTGACAGCTTCCATCTCTTCACACATTCAATCAACATGCAATCCATCTGTGATGAACCATCCTTGTACAAAACTTGAAAGGAGGTGCTCAGGGAGAAACTCAGGACTAATGCATGTGTTGTCAGACAAAAACAAAAATCAAGTGTGCATATTCACTTTCCCCTGACCATTATACTTGCACCCTTTCCTTCGATCCCCTTCTTTAGCGACCAGGATGTTTAGGCCCTTTGAACCGGACGCCCACAGCAACAGAGTGGTAGCACAGCTTCCACAGATACCTCCAATTGATCACGCAACCAGACCTCGATCACCTTTGCAGCTTTCATGCCATCAATTCTTGTAGGTGCAGATCATCTCCCCCTTGCTTCAGCCTTGCAGAACTTCCTCACTCACTATGGTGCTTGTTTCTCTCTTCTGAATGATCCAACAAGCAGCTACCCAACTCTATTCATCAAATAGTTGAGCAACCAGCTAACTAACCCCACTGTTCTTCAATAATTGAGCAGCTAGCCCTTTTTTTGGGCAAGGAGCACCCATTTATAGAATGGGGAGGGGCAGAGAGGTCAGATACCTTTTTTGACCACACGTGGGCTGCAGGAGCTTGGGTGCACGTGGGGGTTTGAGGTTTGTAGGAGTGGGTGTCAGAGGAGAGGAAGAGTGGGCATTGGGTAGATAAAAGGTCTGACAAAGGTTTAGGAGAGTGGGCGAAGGAGTGGGGGACAATGGCAGAGGAGTAGGGGGAGGAGACTGGCTAGTACAAATTCTAACAAAAGTTAGAAAGAGAAGCGGGAGGGGTCTGAAAAGGGTGAGTGGGGCAACTTCCTAAAATTTAGGATATACCTGGCCCTCTTGTAATGATATAGTCCATTGGTATGAAAGGATTTGAATCGTCCAACTTCACAAAAGGTTGCTGGCTTGTACCACCTGTAAATGATGCACTTGATGCACCCTGGTGAACAAAAGAGTATGAATCAAAATCAGGCCTTTGTTCAGAAGTCCCTTCAGATGAGTCGAGCACAGGTGTGGCTGTTTTTTCCCCAACCTGCTTCAACTTCCAAGTTACCATTTGAGTCTTCAGGATGCACCTTTCTTGAATGTTTTGAGGTGCTATCATTTAATAATTGCCTAGATACTGATTGTTATGTTAAGACTAAATTGGTGTCCTCATTCTTGATACCCAGATCTCTATTGACTGAGTGGCTATGTTTTTTAGTATCAGCCTTAACACTAGGATAGCTCTGTCCTTCGACATATCCACTAGCATGGAGTGCTCTTTCCTCCTTATACTTTGCTTCCCATGCCCTTTGTGCATTCTAATCAGCTTCATGCTTCTCAATAAACTCTGCCTGTTGCTCTAGAACCATCTCCACATCTGGTTCTCTTTCATCTTCACAAGAAATCTGGTCCCTCATCCCACGACCAGCTTTGTTGATCAAGTGAAGAAACCCAGCGTGATTATCCTTAAATAATCAAGACAACTGTGGATTCTGCTTCCCCAGTCCCTGTAACATAGGCTGTAAAATTTGAGGATTGGTTTGGACCATGGGTCTTAGAGCTTGAAGCTGAGGATTACTTCTGAGGAAATCGAAGCACCAAGCACAACTTCTCCAAGGCCCGGCATGCCCTCAGGAAAGAGATCCACTGGGATATCAACAAGATTAGCGTCATAACACTGGTGATTGATAAAGCGTGCCACGTTTCCATAATTCGTTGCATCCAAACACAGCAATTCCTCATCTTGGATTATGGTTATTTGGATATCGTAGGTGATTTGCCACTGCATTTAGGAAAAGATAACGACCTTCTGTGTCCAGCTCAACTATTAATTTCTGATATATATCCATCCGAGCACTCTGAGTAATTGGTGCACTAGGCACAACTAGTTGTTGAGGTGCTGTCTTGCTCTGAAGTTGCTGTATCGCCTATCTCTAGCAGCAAATCAACCTTCAGATTGGGTGTAAAAGGATCTGGAAGGCGCATATTCCTTGGGAAAGCACTCAGAATAAGATTTCGAAGTTGAATGCAATTTGCATGAGTAAGATCACAGAGAGTGAAGTGATTGTCACTCAAAAACTCAGGAAAATCATGCAATAAGACTAGTAAAACACGTAATGTGCCCTTGTACAATGTCCGCAGCGGATCAATGAGATCAACATTCCTCAGAAACGGTTCCATGAACTTGAACAATGCAACCAAAAGTCACTGAATAAAAGGCCACCCTTTCTGAGAAATGCTTAGCATCAATTTCGGCATAAACATCCAATGGCTAATCAGTTCAAGCCAAGCAAAACTCCATCCAGGAACCCGAAGGGGATGAAGTTGCATAAAAGCATTCGCAAAAGAAGTCAATATCTGGAAATTGCGTGCTTCAAGCTGTGGATCTAGAGAGTTGAACTCCAGCAACAACATTACAAACAGAGGGAAATACGGTCTAGGGTAAAAACTTGCTTTCTTCTCATAGCAACTTTCTGCATGTCCCGCACAGTAACGGAAAGGACCTTGTTTAGGAGATTGATCTTTGTCATCAATGGATCCACACCATAGTACTTCACTAGCAGCACAATCAACCTGGCATAAGCATCAATTGCAACAAAAGAAATTCCCTCTTGCAATAGGTTGGACTAGAGAATTGATAGTTATGTCTGCATCATCTGTGCCCATATGACAAAGACCAACCAACGATTCAGACTCGACGGTAATTTTACCCCTGAGCTCTGCAAACCCTCGTAATCCACCCAAATCCTGCCTAATTCCTCTAGATTGGTTCCCTTCTGAACAACATCTTTCAAGCATACTATATTGATTTCATGTAGCTTCAAAGACTTAAGAGATCTACAATTTCTTGCCACACATAGCAGATCATCAATGTTGACATGTTGTAAATCAGTCCCAGAGAAGTTGAGGGTCTCTAATAATCTGTTAGATATTGCAAGCTCATGTAGCCATTCACCTCCTCGATCTTCTATAATACTGTCATCTAGGACTAGAACTCTAAGGGACCTGCAAGCGGAAGCAATGGCTTTGATCACCATCGTTGAAAACCTAGAACACCTATCAAGTTTAAGAACTTGAAGAGAATGCCCTCGCTATTTGGCCAGCATTGTAAGGTCCTTATCAGAAAGGATCATACGACGGAGATGTAGAGACTGCAAACTTCTACAGTTCAGCGCGATTTCAGATATCCATGGATGAACATGACCTCCCCAATCTTCCGAAATTAATCTGAACATAGACGCCCTCCGTTTTCCCTTCAATTTCACGTTCTCCAACACACTAAACCTCTTCGTTAGTCTTGCTGGGTCAATCGCATAGCAACAAGAGATGGTTACATCTTTACGAGTTCTCCCTTCTATTTGATACCACCTTTTACATACCTGAGAGATGCTATTCCTGTCCGAAGAATCCGTTACGTAGCTGAACACATGCTCCAACGCAAAGTCCGGAATATCTTCACCATTTATTCGCACTTGGTGATGAAACATCCTTTAATTTCTCTATTTCAAATCAGGATCTACTACTAGTTAAGTCGTCTGAACAAAGCAAGAGATTCGCCGTCCCTGTACTCTCTGGTAAGCCATTCCATTTCCAAATCACATCTTTGGAAAGACCAATGGATTATGTGCATGCGCGTTGTGTTTGAGTGTCTGAACAGAAAACCGGATCTAAGGGTGATTCATGGGCATATATTTCCGTTTCCGTGAACTTGTAGAAAGTTCGAGAGAGAGAGAGAGCATTATGCAGAGCCACAGACGACGAACAGATTAGGTCCCACTGCCCACTAGAGCGGAATTGAGCGGCGAGGTAATGGTATAAACATTAAACTCAGATTTTCTGCAAAAGAGAAGAAGGAAACTAAGAAGATGGAACCATCTCTATGTGGTCAACAACCCCATGTCAGGGTCGTGCCAATGGAATGATATCAAAGATTCATTGATCTGCGACTGGAAAGTGGAAACCTCAGCGTTTCCTCCTCACCTAAGAGCTTCCTGTCCCTGGACGCAGACAAAATACAGCGGCTGCAAGTCTCCTGTACCTCATGACCAACAAAAGCGCCCTGCACAGATATGGAGAAGAGACCCCCCCCCCTCTAGTGATGAGACCGAAGAGGATATGGGAGGTGCTTCCCCCTCAACTCTTCCCTCCAGAGCACATCCACCTGTCTCCCTCCCTTTTGCATGCACGGAGAAGCCGACCAGGAGGCCGACAGGCCCGAAAAATTTCTCCTAATACAATATCACCAGATTTATCACCAAATTCAACGTATTCATTTAATGAAACATGCATCCGATCTCCTTCTGCCAAAATGATACACTTATCAAAGGCCAAGAATAAAAAATAAAATATAAAAAACAAATAATAATAATAATAATAATTAGAATAACTTTTGATTTTTCGAGTTTGTACAAAAGTGTTTCATCCTCAACCCTCACCTTCAAGATGCGGGGCCCGGTTTACCACTTGAAACCTTGACACCAAGGATCAACAGTTTTACATAGAAGGTGTATACTCAACTAAACACCAACGACACCACAAAATTCCATATCTACTAATGGACAAAATCATTGTACAAAACTAAGCGGTCGAGAACGTACGAGATGACATTGGCCAATCGTGCTCAACAACTATAATAAAAACGCGCCCGATAGACAACTTCCTTTCGATGGCAACCTCAGCAAACGACAACATGCACACAACATGCGTATATCCACACAATAACCTTATGTATGTCATCGTGCTATATTTTACACCTTTACTTTGGAGTGCATACACACGCACCAACAGTATGGAATCCCTATCGACATATATGTGACTATCGCAAAACAACTTCAAGATTCCGCACATCGTAATCTGCACACATATCCATTCTTCTACTCTTAGACGCACATGCACAAGTACCTACATATTCTCATGCTCATACATGCAACACATGCGCACACCCCATGAATGTCAATACAACCATCAACAATTCTCTAATTATTTAAGAAAAAACATTCTTGACAACTTGATTTTCATTTTCATCATGCTACTAGACTGCTCAATCCCCACAACCTTCTTGTGTAACATACTCCCCTCTTCTTGCTTGCGATGTCGTCCTCGACGAGCGATTTGTAACTTTGTTCCACCTGTCACTCATTCGAATGGTTAAAGTTTTTCGTAGAGATATATAAAACACAACCATTCACTCAATCAAGAGATGAGACCCATCAATCACAAACATATCTATATCATGCTCTCTTCTCATGCACAATCATCATGCATATTTTTCTTCATTCGATTATTGTTTTATTCTGCCAATCATGTCCACAGTCACATGCATCAATACATTCATGTAACACATCCATTACACTTCCGATCACATTCTTTCTTACACGCTCATGCATGACTCCTTTCCTTTCCATATCATGCTCTTATGCAAAAAACAAAGCAATGCAATGTATGCATGTCTTATTCCAAAACATGATTTTAATCGACGTCAACAACTTTTTGTATTTGACAAAAAATGATTAAGACACGATATTGCCCTTGGTGAAGTAATGACTTTTTAACCTTTTTCCAAAACAAATTCCTTACCTTGCTCTCCTTGTTGAAAACCTTCTTGATTTCCTTTTCTGTCTTATCTGCTCACTCATCAAAAGATGTTAGACCAAAAACATGCAATAAAAGAAATACAAACCAAAAACCCAAAATGTGAGATACTCAGATCGCACATAAAGATTCATTATCTTATTTTATGCAGGCTATGTACACACAAGTAACGTTGAGATTTCCTAAAGCGCGGCCTTACCTCATATCCCAAAAAACAGATCATCAACAGATGAAGCGAGACATGAATAAAGAATTTTTAGGAAACAAATACAACACTACCGACCTCGGGAACAACCTTGCTGATAAAATGACCAAATTGGAAAAATGGATTACGAACCAACCACTCATACATATAATACTTATACCTTTCGTTGGTATTAGCCTTGAGCAGCTCGATCTATCAGCTATCATCATCCCATCCCATTAGTCATGTGCATGCAAAAACACACCCTTCCGGGCGATCGTCGCCCTCCTCCTCTCTATGTCTCCCCCTCAAGAGTGGGGCTATTTCTTCATCATTTTCTTCTTTTTGTTTATTTTTTAATTTACGAGTTGGCCTATGTTGCAATTGGATGCGACTCGTGGCCTTGATCACCCGGCCAGGTTGATTTCACCCGTCTACCAACACAACATAGCGCACAACGACATATATACATGACATATACACACACATATATACGTACTTGCCCATAGCAAAGCTGGGTGCGGTTCGTGGTCTTGACTACCCAGCCGAGATGGCTCCACTCACCTACCAACCCGTTATGGTGCGAAGCACCAAAACAGATATACACACAGTCATCCTGGCCTATGACAAAACTAGCGTCCGCTCGCGGTCCTGACCACCCGATCAGGAGGATTCTGCCCACCTACTAGCCCATCATAGCGCACAGGCACACATACATATATACACACTTTTTTTTTTCATCCAATCATCTCCCATTTCCTGAGAGTTAGGGAGAGGCAGAAAGGAGCATCTACCCACCCAACCCGCACATCATGCAACCAGAAGTACAAAAATACAAAAAAAGAAACCCATGAAAGCTAATAGGTCGATTTCCTCTTGCCATAACCTACTAAGATATAAAGATTATATGACACAATTGATTAATCACAATCACATTTACCAGTCCGAATTCTTCTCATCTTATTTTAGAGTTCTTCCCAAGGTGGCAATGTTATATAAGATAGCTCAAAAAATCTCTACTCAGCCTCGTTTCATAGTTGGTGATCAATGCTCTCTAGGAGGTGAGTCGGGCTCCGCTGGAGGAGCCTCATCGTTGCTGTGAATTACTAACATATCAGCCCAATCCCAACGGATGTCATTTTCTTCATTGGGCATTTCTCGAGTGGAGTCAAAATAATAATATCTACCCTCTGTGCATCCCACGCATTCAAGCAAATATCTTTCGAACCATGGAATGTGAAAGATAACATCTATGTTTTGATTTAGAAAACATACCAACCAATGAGCTTCTTCCACATCATACTCCGTTTCCAAGTTCTCGACATCTATGTCCATACTGGCTAGAGCCTGATCTGAAAAATATACAACGAGGCTGTACAAATACATCTGAGTTATGTGATCTGCCATCTGTCACCTTGTTTCTAATATCCCTGAACGTCAACAATTTTCTCTTTTAGTGAAAATAGAAAGAAATAATGCTTAATTTTAAAAGAAAATAAGAAACAAGACTAATATGCATATATGTGCAAATCCCCCCTCTCGCACCCTATTTCTTCATTTTCTGCCTATCACTCTTCTTCTTCTTTTTCTTCTTCTTGTCTCCTCATTCTCCTCATTCTCTCTCTTATCATTACCCCTCGTCCTCATCTTCTCCTCCGTCCATTTCTTTTAACCCATCTTCCTCATTCTCCTTCTTATTTCCTTGGCTTCTCCCTTCTTTTCTACCCCTGACCTTCTCTTCTTCTTCCTCTTCTTCTTCTTCTTCTGCCCTTTTTTTTTCCAATAACCTCATCTGCTAACTGAAGTATGGTTTGACACGAAGTAGGTTGATTTTCATTGGAGCGCATTCTCCGTCTACGTCCTGTATTTGTATTGAACCGTTTGAATTTACTTCCACCACTTTGAATGGTCCAACCCATCTTGTTTGCAATTTCCCAGGAAACTTGTAGTACTTGCTATCGTAAACTAACACCAGGTCACCTTCTTGAATTGCATAGGTTCTGAGCTTCCTATCATGCTTGTCTTTTCGTCTTCTCTGAATGGCCTCTAAGCTTTGTTGCGCAACCAATCTCTTTTCCTCTAATTTGACCAATTGGATGTATCTTTCCTTCAACGATTCTTCCTCTCCCAGCCTGATCTCGATGGCCACCCTCAGTGTTGGGATTTCTTTTCCAATGGGAAAAATGGCCTCCTCGCCATATACTAGTGAGAATGGAGTGCTCTTCCTCGTCACTCGATAGGACGTTCGATATGCCCATAGGGCCTGTAAAAGTTGCTCATCCCAATCTCGTCTATGAGCCGCCACCGTCTTTGTCAAAATCTGTTCCAGAATCTTGTTGGTGACCTCCACTTGTCCATTCGCTCTCGGATAGTATGGAGTGCTCTTTTGGTGTTTGATCTTATATAACTCCATCAACTCCTCGATCAATTCATTAGCAAAATGTGTTCCTCTATCACTCACTATCTCCAGTGGACATCCGAATCGTGTGATAATCTGTTCATACAGGAACTTGGCTACATCGATAGCTCGATTGGTCTTCAAAGCCTTTGCTTCTACCCACTTGGTGACGTAATCTGTGCAAACCAAGATATATCTATTAGAACTATGTCTGGAAGGAGGGTCAATGGGTCCCACAAAGTCAATTCCCCATTTCTCGAAAGGTTTAAGAGCTAGCAATGGGGTAAGAGGAGCTGCATGCACCATTGTCGGTTTACCCATCCTTTGGCATTTGTCACATTTCTTGCAATAGGTGTGACAATCTTTAAACAACGTCGGCCACCAGTACCCAGCCAATAAGAGTTTTTTGGCCATGAGTTCACCCGCAAAATGTCCACCGCAAGGTTCATCATGTAATGCCCTTAGAACTATGGCTGCTTCTTCTTCCTCTAAACACCTTCGATAAATGCTCTCATGAACAAAATATCGGTAGAGCTGTCCCCCAATGATGCTATGGTGTTTTGCAAGTGCTAACAATTTTTGCTTATCTCTCTTGCTCGCTTCCGATGGATACTTGGCTGTGCATAAAAAATTTACTAAGTCGGCATACCAAGGTACTTTAACATCAACCTGAAACAGGTGACCATCAGGAAGGTCGTCGGGCACACCAGCGATTGATTCTTTGTTAACAACGCGAGATAAATGATCTGCGAGCATGTGCAATTTCCCCGGTTTAGTTACCACTGTAAATTGAAACTCTTGCAAAAGTAATATCCATCTCATCAATCGTCCTGATAACTCGGGTTTGTTAATGATATACTTTAAGGCTTCGTGATCCACATAAAATGTGAAGTGCTTGCCCATCAAATAGTGCCGATACTTGTTTACTACAAAGATCATTGATAGACATTCCTTTTCTGTAGTTGTGTAGTTCCTCTCGGCACTGTTCAGGTTTCGACTTGCATAATAAATTGGATGATCCAACTTTTTTTCATAGACTTGACAAAGCACTGCCCCGACCGCAGTGTGGGATGCATCCGTATGCACATGAAACTCTTTTGTCCAATCAGGTGCTACCAAAATTGGGGCATTTACCAACTTCTCTTTTATAGAGTTAAATGCCACTTGACATTCTCGGGTCCATTGATACTACTGATCTTTCCTCAGAAGATTTGTTAATGGTGCAGCTATCGAGGCGAAGTTTAATATAAACCGGCCGTAATAGTTGGCATGTCCCAAGAATCCCTTGAGTTGCCGTAGGTTTTGAGGGGGTGGGAGTCGCCCAATATTTTCGACTTTATCCTCATCAACCGAGATCCCTCTTTCAGAAATAACATGTCCCAAGAGCAATCCTCTTCGTACTCCAAACGTACACTTTTCAGGGTTTAATGCGATACCTTTTTCAATGCTTCTTTTTAAAATAGCTTCGATCCTCTCCATCATGTTTTCATCGTGGCCTCTAATCGCAAAGTCATCGAGGAATATCTCCATCCAATCCTGCAAATAGTCTTGATATGCAGCTATCATTGCCCTCTGGAATGTGGCCGGTGCATTGCATAATCCAAATGGCATAACACGATATGCGTACGTATCCCATTCCGTGGTGAAAGTTGTTTTTGATTGATCCTCTTCATGGATTTGGATCTGGTTATATCCACTGAAACCATCTAAAAATGAGTACAATTTATGGCCGGCTACTCTATCTAAGATTTGATCAGTAAACGGCAAAGGGTGTTGATATATTTAGGTAGTGATGTGTGTGAACACTTTTGGACCGCCGGGGTACTTTTTTCCCTCTTTAGGAGGTTTTTTTCCCCCGGCTTGTATATACGCCTATTGCCCTAATGGGCTACTTATCTTTGTACATTCTCTAGTAATACATTCAGTATTGTGTGTTTGTGCTCCAAGCTTCTTCTTCTTCCTTGTGCTGTTCGCGTGCTTCTGTAGACGTCTATCTCCAACAATTGGTATCAGAGCAGGTCGTCGCTTCTTCTAGGGCGCCGTCGACACTCCTCCGTTTGCAGTCTCAGATTCGCACGAAATTTGGTGAGCATACTCAGGGTGTTTTCGAGATCAAAACTGCTTCGCTTTGTGGTGCCAAAATCGCGATTTGAGCTCGTTTCGGCCTCCGAACGCACTATCGCAGCGCTTGTGCAAGCTATTTCGTCCTTTTGTGCCAAAGGTATATACTAGTTTCTGTTCGCCAGTTTAAGCGTCTCGAAGTCTGCTACAGGTCTAGTAGAACTCGTCTGGGCAGTTCCGTTCAACTTTTTGAGATACAGTCAATTTTCTGCATCAAGGTATTTTAGTCACCGGCCATGGCTGAAAGCAGTGATGTATTCCGTATGTTGGCTGTTGAGGATAAGTTGGATGGTACCAACTACCCATTATGGGCTTATATGATGCGACATGTACTGGTTGCAAAAGGACTGTGGAACATTGTGCAGGGTGTTCAAAGACGTCCTGTTACACCTGCGACTACAGGTACTACAAATACAGGTGCTGGAGGTACTGGAGCTGATGAAGATGGTGTCGAAGATGATACTCCGCAGATTCCTGTTCGTGTTGCTGTTTCTGTTGCACCTACTGCAGAGCAGATTCGTTGGGATGGCAGAGATGCCCAGGCACATGCATTGATAGCCTTGTCTGTCAAACGTGCCATTATTCCTCCCATTCGCTCTTGCAGAATAGCAAAGGATGCTTGGGATACACTTACCACTTTGTACCAGGCTAGGAATGAGGCTCGTGTTGCTTACCTCCGAAAACAGTTGGAGAGTGAGCACATGAATGAAGGTGATTCTATGGAAAGTTTTCTTACAAAGATCAAAGACCTGAAGGAACAATTGATTTGTGCTGATGAGGTTATACCAGATAGCTCACTTGTACAGACCGTTCTGAATGGTCTTCCTGATTCATATCAGAGTTTTGCCTCTACTCTTCAGTTGATGATGAAAGGCAATCCGAATGCCTTGTCATTTGAGGAATTAGTCTCTGTTCTGTTGCAAGAAGATCAGTCCAGGCAGAACAGGTCCATTATGCATGTTGCAGATCAAGCTTTCCTGGCTAGTCAGAAGGGCAAAGGAAAATGGAGCTCTTCTACTAGTAAGCAAAAATCTGCAAATGCTGCACAATCGAAGAACCAGGATAAAGATGAAAAGAAATTAGAAAAGCAGAAATTGTTCTGCAAGTACTGTAAAGGAAATGATCATATTATAAAGAACTGTCTAAAACTGGCTGCTAAAGAGGCAAAGAAGAAAGAGGCTAGAATGGTTGTTGCAGAGGCCTCTACACCAGAAACAGAGTCTGCAAATCTTGTGCAGGAAGAAGAATGGGCGTTTACTACTGTCTGCAGTTTTGACCCATCTTCTCATGATCAGTGCATGTCTGCAGTAGACTCAGATGTTTGGTACTTTGACAGTGGGGTGACCAAACATATTACCTCGCAGCGCAGTTTCTTCTCTTCACTCGAGCCTGCCCCTACAGGGAATACTGTCACATGCGCCAATAACTCCTCTTATCTTGTTATGGGAGTTGGTAAGATCATTCTGACTACTGCTGATGGTAGTTCTTTCACTTTGTCAGATGCTTTATTTGTGCCAGGGATCAAAAAGAACCTGTTATCAGTTTCTGCATTAGCCAAGATTGGCTTGGTTGTGAAATTCGTTGATGACAGGTGTACAGTCCATGATCTCTCAAATGGTGATGTGATTATTGCTTCTGGCATCTTATGTCGTGGGCTGTATAAGCTCATAGACTATGAAAGATCTGTGAATGATTCGGCATGTGCAGTTCATGATTCTCAGGCTATGTCAGATGCAAAGCTTTGGCATGCACGCTTTGGTCATCTGAATTTTGCTAGTTTGTTACGCCTGCAGAAATCTGAAATGGTGTCCTCTTTGCCCAAACTTGAGGCACCTGGAAAACATGTTTGTGAAGGCTGTATTTTGGGCAAAATGCAGCGTTCTTCCTTTCCAAAAGATGGTTCAGTTCGGGCTACGCAGAAATTGCAGCTTGTACATAGTGATGTCTGTGGTCCTATGCAGACACCCTCTTTTGGAAATTACCTTTACTTCATGACTTTCATTGATGATTTTTCCAGGCATGCATGGGTATATCCACTCAAAGCAAAGTCCGAAGTGTTCATGTGCTTCAAACAGTTTTTGGTTTTGGCTGAAAATCTGTGAGCATGTAAAATGGGCACCCTCCGTTCTGATCGAGGGGGGGGAATATATGTCTTCAGATTTTAATGCATTTCTGGCTGAACGTGGGATAAAACACCAGTGTACAGTACCGTATACACCTCAACAGAATGGAGTTGCTGAACGAAAGAACAGGTCACTCATGGAGATGGCGAGGTGCATGGTCAAAAGTCAGGCTTTACCACATAGTTTCTGGCTTGAGGCTGTCATGCGTGCAGCATATGTACTGAACAGGTGTCCCACTAAAGCGTTGCAGTCTATCACTCCATATGAGGCTTGGCATGACCGCAAGCCATCTGTTGCTCATCTGCGTGTTTTTGGTTGTTTGGCATATGCATTAGTGCCTGAACAACATTGCAGAAAATTGGATGATAAGGCAGTAAAATGTATTTTTGTTGGGTACAGTTCTGAAAGTAAAGGCTATCGTCTGTATCATCCACAGACTAAACGCATTCTCGTTAGCCGTGATGTTGTCTTTGTGGAAGATGCTATTTAGCCATTGCTTTCATGTACTAAGGAGACATCTGTTAGCTCCAAAGACATGTATGATACTTTGATGCCTCTTTTTACAGGTGGACAGGCTAGTGCTGGTCCTAATGAGGCAACTTCTCAGCCTTTGTAGGTTTCATATGATGATGCAGATCATTCCATTTCTGATGCAGATTTACATGATGCACTTGCTGATGAGAGAGCTGATATTGAGCAGGCAAAAACTATGCCAAAATGGCTGGTGCAGACTTTGCGTGAAAGCAAATTAGATGCACCTTTGTCATATCGTACTCGTTCAGGCTCTCATAGTGCCTCCTTTACATCAGATTGCTATGCTATGGCTGCATCTAGTCTCTGTGATGAGAATGAGCCTGTTTCTTTTGATGAAGCACAGAATTCAGAAAATTGGATGGCTGCTATGCAATCTGAATATGATGCTATAATGAAGAATGGTACATGGTCCTTATGTGTCTTGCCTCCTGGCAAGAAGGCCATTGGCACTAAGTGGGTATACAAGCTAAAGCGTAAACCTGATGGTACCGTTGACAGGTATAAGGCTAGGCTTGTTGCAAAGGGTTATGCGCAGGAAAGAGGCATTGATTTTGATGAGACCTTTGCACCTACATGCCGTATGACTACTGTTCGGAGCATTTGTGCACTTGCAGCCCATTATGGTTGGAATGTACATCAGTTGGACATTAAAACAGCATTTCTGAATGGTGACTTGCATGAAGAAGTGTATGTTTTTCATCCCCGTGGCTTTGTGCAGAAAGGTCATGAAAACCAGGTTTGCAGGTTAAAGAAGGCATTATATGGTTTAAAGCAAGCACCACGTGCTTGGTATGAGAAGATACATGCCTATCTGATTGCAGATGGTTTTGAGAACAATCCAACTGAAAACACCTTATATGTTAAACGTGCTAATGATGTGCTTCTGATCATTGTTGTCTATGTTGATGACATGCTGCTCACTGGTCCTATTGAGACACATATTGCTGATTTTAAGGCTGATTTGCATGCCTCATTTGAGATGTCTGATTTGGGGCATTTGCATCACTATTTGGGCATTCAGTTTATGCACGTTGATGGTGGAATGGCTTTGTGTCAAACGAAATATATTGACACATTATTGCAGCGTTTTGGCCTTGAAGACTGTAAGCCTATTGCCACTCCTATGGAGACAGGTTTACGATTGAGTCTTCATGATGCTGGAGATGCATTTGATGTTGTTCTCTATCAGCAGGCTGTTGGATGCTTGATTTACTTATGCATTACTCGGCCAGATATTCAGTTTGCTATCTCACAGATGAGCAAGTTTATGCATTGCCCAGGAGTCACGCATTGGAAAGCGGTTAAGCGCATCTTTCGCTACTTGAGTGGTACTCGGCTACTTGGGTTGTTTTATCCCAAGGGGGGATCACTACGCCATATTTGCATGCTTTTTCTGACTCAGATTGGGCTGGTTGCTATGACACTCGTGTGTCCACCAGTGGTTTTTGCTTCATGCTTGGTAGCTCATGTATATCTTGGTTGAGCAAGAAGCAGCCTACTATGGCCACTTCCAGTTGTGAGGCTGAGTATAGGGCAGCTTTCACAGCGACTATTGAGTGTGTGTGGCTCAGACGCCTTATGGCTGATTTGGGTGTTGGCCAGTCTTCTGCCACCACCATCTTCACTGATAGTCAGAGCGCATTGGCAGTTGCGAGGAACCCTGTGTTCCATGCTCGCACTAAGCACATTGAGGTGCATTATCACTATGTCAGGGAGAGGTTCTCTGCTGGGGAGATCAGCTTGGCATATGTGCCCACGCAGGAGAACATTGCAGACCTTTTCACGAAGGCTCTGCCTAGGGAGAAGTTTAAAGCTTTTCGCAAAGCTTTGGGCTTACTTCCTTTTGTGGAGTGATTTCCACATAGCTTGGCACTTCCTTATACATGAGTGCCAGCTCCTTGTTCACCGCATCACTCCCAGGGGGGATTTGTTGATATATTTAGGTAGTGATGTGTGTGAACACTCTAGGACCGCCGGGGCACTTTTTTCCCTCTTTAGGAGGTTTTTTTCCCCCGGCTTGTATATACGCCTATTGCCCTAATGGGCTACTTATCTTTGTACATTCTCTAGTAATACATTCAGTATTGTGTGTTTGTGCTCCAAGCTTCTTCTTCTTCCTTGTGTTGTTCGTGTGCTTCCGCAGACGTCTATCTCCAATAAAGGGAAGTGATCCTTTTTTGTGCGCTCGTTCAACTTCCGATAATCTATGAAAATGCAAATTTTTTTATTTTTTTTCGGAACAACTACAATTGGAGATACCCATTCGCTGGATGCGATGGGATATATAAATCCTGCTTCCAACAACTTCGTCAATTCCAGCTTGATCAATTCCGAGTAGACTGGATTTGTCCGCCTAAGTCTTTGACATATTGGTCTGGCGCCTTCTTCCAAGTCTATATAATGTTGGCGAATTCGGGGATCAATTCCTCTCAAATCATTGTATGACCATGCAAAGGCCATACTGTAATTCCTCAGTACAAATTTGATTCTTTCCCGCACATCTTCTGGTAACTCCAATCCAATGCTTAAGAACTTTTCTGTGGAGACTTCCCACTTTTCCACATTATCTTCTCTCAAATATCCCTCACCTCTTGATATTGCTTTGATCGGAAAATGCTCCCCGATCATACGTGTATGATTTTCCAATAAATCATTCGTTTGTTCTTTTCCAATTGGACTCAATTTCCTTAGTTCCGCTTTTGCAATCCTTTCCTGCGCCTTGGGTTCCCCTTCCGTCACTACCTCTGTCTCTTGACATCTCTTTTGGAGCTCTTCTTCCAAAACCCTAACTTGTTCTCTTAATCGCCTTACCTCCATAGATGAAACTACTTTGGAACTTGATTCTTTTTCTGAAGTCCCTATTTCCAAGGAATTGGTAGCCTTGCTTTCCCCTGAGTCTATGTTCATCATGTAACAGTCAAGTTGACTTGTGTGTGTCAGCCATCCAAGCAATTCTTGGTCTGAATCATCCTTGTAAGTAATGGGTTCTTATACTCTCCCATTTTCGTGCTTTGGAATTTAAACAATTGCAAATTGAATCCATCCTGAAGCAGATCCTTGTAGGGTTCAGCATTCAGGGAAAACTTTACTCGTGCTTTTTCTTGCTTTGCTTTCTCCTTTGGTTTTTTCCCCAATTCCTCCTCTGTTGTTGGCCTCTTGTCACTTGAGTTCGAGGAAACTTGGATTTGCACGCGATCGGACCTTGGCCCGATTGTAATGAACCCAGTGCGCCAGTCATCCACACATTTGGCTTGCACAAGCCATGGCCGTCCAAGTAGGATTGAGAAGGTTGCTTCTGACGTTCTCCGTCTGACTATCAAGTAATCGACACTAAACTCTAATCCTCCAACCACTGTGCTCACATTCTTCAAAAGACCAGCCGGTTTCACTTGAGTTTGGTCTGCCATCCTTACGGACATTGGAGTCTCCTCCATGTGGGTTAGGCCGAGAGCCTTCATCATATATTTTGTCATTAAGTTGACTGCTGCCCCACTATCCAATTGAGCACGTGGGACTGCATATCCCTTAATTTCAACGACCACAGAAGGTGCGTTTGAATCGATCTAGGTTGTGATGCTCTGAATAAATCCTTGGACATCTTTTTCCTGTCTCTTCTTATCTCGAGCTTTCCTTGGTTTCTTGATATATTCATTATAAAATTGCTTCCTATATGTCGGGGAACATCTTAACAAGGTGCCAATGTCCAAAGTAACTTCTGTTTCAGCCAACATTTGCACAATGTCAATTTCCTCTGTGCTTTTCCTTTCCTTATGACATTTTGTGGCTTTTAATCTCTCTGGGAATGGGGCAATGCATGGCATGAACTTCTTCGTCACCCGCGGAAGTATTTCGATTTCATCTCTGTCTTCAATTTCTCGCTGCTCCACAAGTTCCTCCACTTGCTCTTCTACCTCCCTATGCTTGGGTACCTTTTCTTTATCGGCCTTTTCACTACTTTTTTCCACATCCTTCTTCATATATTCTTGAGTCCTCGTGACCACAGACACAATAGGATCTTTCTGTCCACTCTTGCCGGGGTCAGCTTCTACAAAGTGCATGGAAGAACTGGGTCCTTCTCGGGAATCAGGTGTCCTGAACACCACTCCTTTTGTAGGAATTTGTTCTTGTACTCTAGGAGTGGGATGTGCTTGGGTCTCAACATAGTTCGAGGATTCTACTGGCCCTTTTCCCCTGCCACTGTCGGCTTTCTTTTTTGGACAGTCTTCATCAAAGTGGCCCTCTCCACTGCAGTACCTGTACATTGGAGTGTAATCAACGGGTTTCTTTTCATTTGGGCATCTAGTTTGAGTATCTCCAAAACCATGGCATCTCCAACATTGAATTGGACCACTTCCCCTTCCCTGGGCCTGTGCTGCCCTTCCAGGATAGCCACCCACCTGCCCTTGAGCACCATGCCCATAAGTCTGTCTAGTTTCCCAACGAGGTATGGGTGGGATGCTTTGAGCCGGCAGTCCTGTGTAAGGACGCCTTTGTGTGTTTTCCGATTGTAGGGTCCGTTCTTCATAAGCCCTTTTATGATAACATTGGTCTTCTGTATGGTTCGGCCTACTGCAAAAAGTGCAAAACCATCTAGGTGGTGGTCTATCCACGAACACTCTTGAAACTGTGGGGCACTCCGAAGCTAGATGACCATAGCAATGGCACTTCCCACACCATGTGTTGGACCTAAACACGCCTTGATTAGGGTCCGAGGTTGTCTCATGTTTCACAGTGTATGTTTCTTGGGTGAGCATGGCAGCTTTTACTGCTTGAGTGACCAACTCTAATATTCGCTCCTCTGTCAATGCGGGTTTAACCTCGCATGGAGTATTGGTCACAGCCACAAAGGCTGGAGTGGTCAATGTAGGGCCTCCCTGGCCAGGGTTTCTTACTGGTGCGCTCCCTAATCCTTCCGTTGGCTCGTATAAGAGCTCTATTCTCCTCTGTTGACCCAATTGCACTTCCTCCCATACCCTAGCTTGCTCTTTGGCAGCTATCAAATTGGCGGGCCGCATAAGGCTTATATGTTGCTGTGCAGTGGGATCCCTCAATCCGGCTATAAACCTCCTCTTTAGTGTTTCATCATTTGGGGCATTTACGCCCATCTTCCTTACCAACGTCTCCATTCTCTGGATATAATGGTCTATGCTTTCATTTACCCCTTGCCGCAGGTAGTCCATTTGTTGGGCAAGGCGATCTTGAAACCCCTGTCTTCGGAATTTTGCCAAAAAAGCATCTTTTAGCATTTGCTACATCCCTCTCTCCTGAGGTGTAAGACTCCCATACCAGTTTGCTGCCACGTCTCGGAGGGTTGCTAGAAAAATTCTTAATCTCTGCCCTTGGTCTACGACTTCATTTGCCTCGCAAGTCACTTCAAAAAGCTGAATGAAATTGTCTGGATCCTCATCCCAGAGGCTTGAGAATCTTGGGAAGTCTCCCAGATGTACCGGAATACGGTAAGCCATTTCAAACAAAGGGGTGATATCAATGTCACTTCTTTCCCAGAAGTTCAGAGCCCTTGGTTTCAAGACTCCCTCGAGTCTCCTTACCTGAGTAGCTACTCTTCTCCGATAATATGTTCTTTCTTCTAATTCTTTTCAGCTACTCGAAGATGTCTTGTATGATTCCTGCCTACGCCTTTCTCGAGCTTCAGCCCTTCGAGCGGCTCGCTCTTCTCTCTCAGTCCTAGTTCTTCTTGAAGAAGAACTTTCTTCGCTCATGTACTAGTCACTGGGTCAAAGAGCTCAGCCAACTTGTGATGCTAGGCGAACCTATGGCACTCTCTCGTAGAGACGTACCAAGCTCATCCCTAGTAGGATCGCCAAAATGGATAAGGTCTTTAGCTCCCAACATATGCAAATAACTGCAGCTATATTTGGTTATCCCTATGCAATTTCTCGTAAATCGACCAGTTTATTCCACCTTCAAGCCGCAAATGTGCCTGACTCGGTTCACCTTCCCGACCCCTAGTAGGATCTCTCTATTCTCCTTAGCCCAAGTCTTCTCATTTTTTTCGTTCTCTCAACCCTCCTCTTCTTCCTTCTATAAAGTCGACTCTCTTCCACTCTCAACTTCCGACACTCTCATTCAAACGCACCCTGTCAAGAAATAAAATGGAAGTTGAGCACGTATGCAACCCTAGACTCCACTTCAAGGATTCTATGTTGTTATCTTCCTCTGTTCCCGCTACCCTTTCTCTTGCCCTCATACCTTTATGGCATATGCTCAACTCCCTGCTCAACCACCCACCCGTGCCTGCACTCCCAAGCTCACACTCTCTTATACCCACATACACTTATACCTTTAGCACATGCATACCTTCCATGCGAATACCCTCACCCATGCACACGCTCACTTATCCCTTCTCTCACACTCACATTTATTTTCTCTTTCTCATGCCCCGCTTAATCCCCTCTTTATCTCATGCACTTACACACACACACACATATATTCGAAAACACTCTCACACAAACACATACGTACTCACACACCATTACCTGTCCTCACTTTCCTTCCTTCTTCACAATTCTCTTTTATTTCACGTTATGCTTCTTTTTTCCCCCCTTGGATGCATTCACTACAAGCCCCCACCTCTCTCTCTAACTCTCCCCCTCTCTTACCCTTTTAGCCTCACACACATAAATTCACACTTCCCACAATAGCTTACATACGTTCACACAGTGCACTTTCTGCTCTCCCTCTGCCTTTCTCAACACAGTGCACTCTTTCTCTTCTTCACCCTTACTCTCTTTCTTCCCTTCAACCTCCCACACTATTCTTAGCTCACTCTCAACTCTTGCTTCTATTGCCACCTTCACTAGCTCTTCTCAATCACTCACCTCACAACCTCAACTTCTCCTCTTGTCATTGACACTAGCCCAAACACTTGTGTGCACATATTCACCCCCTCACCGACACATGCTCATATGCCTATACTCAATTTACACATGCATCGACTTAGACACTCATCCTCAGATGATTGGGTGCTCACAATCAAACAAGCGAATGCTCAAACCCTTGTGGTCAGGTGATTAAACGATCAAAGATTCTCACTCACACTCATTTAGACTTACCCAATTACTGACTCACAACCACTAACAAATACACACTCTCTACTCATCCAAGTAAATAACTTCAGACAGTTAGGCAGTCGAGTTTACTACGCAGGTACCCATTCACCTAGACACCCATACTCAAGCAACCTTGCACAGAGCAGATAAACTCACCCTCAAACATATGAAGCACTTGTTTATACTTACCTATACTCACATACACCACTGCACTCGTACCCATTTAATCACACAAACCTACCAGCACACACACACACACCTGTTAAAATTATGTGCTCTGCTATACCATGTACTCTATACTCTAGCTGGTAAAACTATGTACTCCACTATACTAACAATATGCATTTCGAAGCTTGGGCTTATGCACGTTCACTTCCCTATATTGACACTCAGAGGAATATTGGACACGTGCAGGTTTCTAAGAGATTACCATGCTGATTGACATAGACCATTCACCAGTGCTACTGTTGCATACTGGTTCAGGAAAGAACATTCTTGTTGTTATCTACAGAAAACAACTTCATTGCACACACCATGCAAGGCAATACAAAACAGAGCTCTCCTTGCAAAAGACTAGTAAATATTGTCAACAAAAATACATGACATCCTGAACATTATTTGCAATTCTTGGAAGAACTCTGACAGCCGGTACAACAGCTTAGCAGATGTCATGGGTACAATTTGGATGACGGCACAATGGCTTTACTATTCATCTCTCTGACACAACTCTCAGCAAAGTCACTACCTTAATCTCTCATGCACTTGACAGCTTCCATCTCTTCACACATTCAATCAACATGCAATATATCTGTGATGAACCGTCCTTGTACAGAACTTGAAAGGAGGTGCTCAGGGAGAAACTCAGGACTAATGCATGTGTTGTCAGACAAAAACAAAAATTAAGTGTGCATATTCACTTTTCCGTGACCATTATACCTGCACCCTTTCCTTCGATCCCCTTCTTTAGCGACCAGGATGTTTAGGCCCTTTGAACCGGACGCCCGCAGCAACAAAGTGGTAGCACAGCTTCCACAGATACCCCCAATCAATCACGCAACCAGACCTCGATCACCTTTGCAGCTTTCATGCCATCAATTCCCGTAAGTGCAAATCATCTCCCCCTTGCTTCAGCCTTGCAGAACTTCCTCACTCACTATGGTGCTTGTTTCTCTCTTCTGAATGATCCAACAAGCAGCTACCCAACTCTATTCATCAAATAGTCGAGCAACCAGCTAACTAATCCCACTCTTCTTCAATAATTGAGCAGCTAACCCTTTTTTTGGGCAAGGAGCACCCATTTATAGAATGGGGAGGGGCAGAGAGGTTAGATACCTTTTTTGACCACACATGGGCTGCAGCAGCTTGGGTGCATGTGGGGGTTTAAGGTTTGTAGGAGTGGGTGTCAGAGGAGAGGAAGAGTGGGCATTGGGCAGATAAAAGGTCTAACAAAGGTTAGGGAGAGTGGGGGAAGGAGTGGGGGACAATGGCAGAGGAGTGGGGGGAGGAGAGTGGCTGGTACAAATTCTAACAAAAGTTAGAAAGAGAAGCGCGAGGGGTCTGACAAGGGTGAGTGGGGCAACTTCCTAAAATTTAGGATATACCCGGCCCTCTTGTAATGATATAGTCCATTGGTTTGAAAGGATTTGAATCGTCCAACTTCACAGAAGGTTGCTGGCTTGTAGCACCTGTAAATGACGCACTTGATGCACCCTGGTGAACAAAAGAGTATGAATCAAAATCAGGCCTCTATTCAGAAGTCCCTTCAGATGAGTCCAGCACAGGTGTGCCTGTTTTTTCCCCAACCTGCTTGCATGACCTAAATCCAGGCATATCTGGAGAGCTTTTTATTGCCACTTTGGAATCTGTAAAAACAGCAATTTATGGTATTTTTCTTTATTTGCAAGTTCCTCAGCATGCTCTACTAACAACTCTCCAGCCTTCTTAGCATCGATTCCAGTAGAAGGATCTTGAGACGAAGCTTCCAATCTATTCTTGAATTCTGCATCAGCTTCAGTAATATTCACTATCTCTTCTTGCAAACCTACTCCACAATGAATGCCATTGGAGCTAATAACAGCGGGCTCAGACTCCCTCTGTGTTTGGGCAACTTCCAAGTTACCATTTGAGTCTTCAGGATGCACCTTTTTTGAATGTTTTGAGGTTCTATCATTTAATAATTGCATAGATACTGATTGTTCTGTTACGACTAAATTGGTGTCCTCATTCTTAGTACCCAGATCTCTATTGACTGAGTGGCTATGTTTTTTAGTATCATCCTTAACACTAGGATAGCTCTGTCCTTTGACATTTCCACTAGTATGGAGTCCTCTCTCCTCCTTATACTTTGCTTCCCATGCCCTTTGTGCATTCTCCTCAGCTTCATGCTTCTCAATAAACTCTGCCTGTTGCTCTAGAACCATCTCCACATCTGGTTCTCTTTCATCTTCACAAGAAATCTGGTCCCTCATCCCACGACCAGCTTTATTGATCAACTAAACAAACCCAGCCTGATTATCCTTAAATAATCGAGACAACTGTGGATTCTGCTTCCCCAGTCCTTGTAACATGGGCTGTAAAATTTGAGGATTGGTTTGGACCATGGGTCTTAGAGCTTGAAGCTGAGGATTACTTCTGAGGAAATCGAAGCACCAAGCACAACTTCTCCAAGGCCCGTCATGCCCTGAGGAAAGAGATCCACTGGGATATCAACAAGATTAGCATCATAACACTAGTGATTGATAAAGCATGCCACGTTTCCATAATTCGTTGCATCCAAACACAACAATTCCTCATCTTGGAGTATGGTTATTTGGATACTGTAGCTGATTTGCCACTGCATTTAGGAAAAGATAACGACCTTCTGTGTCCAGCTCAACTATTAATTTCTGATATATATCCATCGGAGCACTCTGAGTAATTGGTGCACTAGGCACAACTAGTTGTTGAGGTGCTGACTTGCTCTGAAGTTGCTGTATCGCCTATCTCTGGCAGCAAATCAACCTTCAGATTGGGTGTAAAAGGATCTGGAAGGCGCATATTCCTTGGGAAAGCACTCAGAATAAGATTTCGAAGTTGAATGCAGCTTGCAGGAATAAGATCACAGAGAGTGAAGTGATTGTCACTCAAAAACTCAGGAAAATCATGCAATAAGACTAGTAAAACACTTAATGTGCCCTTGTATAATGTCCACACCGGATAACTGAGATCAGCATTCCTTAGAAACGGCTCCATGAACTTGAGCAACGCAACCAAAAGTCGCTGAATAAAAGGCCACCCTTTCTGAGAAATTCTCAGCATCAATTTCCGCATAAACATCCGATGGCTAATCAGTTCAAGCCAAGAAAAACTCCATCCAGGAACCCAAAGGGGATGAAGTTGCATAAAAGCATTCGCAAAAGAAGTCAATATCTGGAAATTGTGTGCTTCAAGTTGTTGATCTAGAGAGTTGAACTCTAGCAGCAACATTACAAACAGACGGAAATATGGTCTAGGGTAAAAATTTGCTTTCTTCTCATCAGTAAGTTTCTGGATGACCCACACAGTAACGGAAAGGACCTTGTTTAGGAGATTGATCTTTGTCATCAATGGATCCACACCATAGTACTTCACTAGCAGCACAATCAACCTGGCATAAGCATCAATTGCAACAAAA
>MU260836.1:5000-17500 GCA_020310875.1 Ceratopteris richardii | reverse complement strand
GATCCTAGTGTTCCAACTAGGGAGGAGCTTGCAGATTTGAAGAATTGGATGAAGAAAGATGCTCAAGCAAGGAGCATAATCTACATGGCAGTCAATGACTATTTGCTTCCTCATATTAGAGGACTTGAAAGTGCATATGACATTTGGAATGCTTTGGAGGAGCATTTCCAAAACACAACCAAATCAAGGAAGGCTTCACTATGGGCAGAATTTACTACTTTCAGGAAGAAGGCCTCACAATCAATCTCTGATTATGTGACAAAGATGAAGGACATTGCAGATTCTTTAGGTGCAGTGGATGAAGACATTGAAGAAGACAAATTGGTAAGACAAATACTCACAGGGCTAAGAGGAGATGAGAAGTGGAAGCCCTTCATTTTATCTACAGAACTTTCATTAGATCACTTTACTCCTGATTTGAATCAATTGTTAGGTCATATGCGAACTTTTGAGAATGATATCAAAGGAGATGTTGATAAGAGTGCAGGTCATGCAATGTATTCTAAAGACAAGAAGAAAGCTAACAAAGGGAAGCAACAATCAGGTGAAGAAGAAGGTACATCAAACCAAGCAAATTTCATAAGAGGAAAAGGAAATGGAAGAAGTAGAGGAAGAGGCAGAAACAACAAAGATAATGCAAGAGCTTGTTGGATATGTGGTAAGACCAATCATCTATCTCATGATTGTTGGCATAATAATCAAAACAATGGTAATTATCAGAACTTTAATCAAAGAGCAAGAGGTGGTAGATTTCAAAGAGGAAACTTCAGAGGTAGAGGTGGTAGGAATTCTTTTGGAAGAGGTGGAGGAAGAAGCTTCCAAAATCAATCCTATAATAACACCTACTACAACTATACATCAGATCAGAAGGAGGATTCAACTCTCATTATGAATACATGTGAAACCTCACATGAAGACATGAGAGTGTTCTATATTGATTCAGGATGTAGTAATCATTTAAGTGGAAATATTGCTTTGATGACTGACCTAGATCATAATGCAATTAATCATACAGTTCAGACATGTGATAATACAAAGCATAAGGTAAAGTCAATTGGTTCAGTCAAAGCTAAGGATGGGAGCACTCTTCTGAGTAAGGTACTCTATGTTCCCACAATTCCAAAGAATTTGATCAGTGTAGGTCAAATTGTGGAGAAAGGATATGAGGTAAGGTTCAAAAATGATGGAGTTTTTGTTGAAGACCCTAGTCAAGGGTATAAACAAGTTATTGCAGGAAAGAAAGAAGGAAGGCTCTTCACATTGAAGGTACAAGGAAATGTTGGACATGCTATGTTCACATATGGAGAGCAGAAGGTGTCAGAATTGGACCTTTGGCACAAAAGACTTGGACACTTTAATGAAAGAGGTATTAAAGAAATGATTAACAATGATTCAGTGCTTGGATTGCCTAACATTGCAGGTCAACACATGACATATAGATGTGAAGCATGTCAATTAGGTAAGGCTCATAAGCAATCCTACTCTAAGCATGGGTTTATGTATTCAGAAAGACTTGAATTGGTGCATACAGATGTGTGGGGTCCTTCAAAGGACTTTAGTATAAATGGCTCAAGATATTATGTCATATATGTTGATGATGCTACCAGGTGGATCACAATTTATGTGATTAAAGAAAAGTCAGAAGTGTTCAATACATTTAAACACTATCATGCATATGCAGAAAGGATTACAGGTCAACAATTGAAGAGACTAAGGTCAGATGGAGGGGGAGAGTATTTTTCAAATGAGTTCAATGATTATTTGTGGAATGCAGGTATAAAGAGAGAAGTCACTTGCAGGTACTCTCCTCAACAAAATGGGGTAGCAGAAAGAAGGAATAGGACACTTGTTGAATTTGCAAGGTCTATGATGAAAGAGAAGAATTGCCCAAATTATTTGTGGGCTGAGGCTGTTAATACAGCTACATACTTGGTTAATAGATTGCCCTGTAAAGTTTTGCAGGGTATGACACCATATGAAGCTTGGTGGGGTAAGAAACCTACCTTGGATCATTGCAGAATATTTGGATGCTTGGCATATACATATGTGCCATCTCAATTGAGGCATAAGTTGGAGCCTAAGGCAGAAAAGTATGTATTCATTGGCTATGATGATAAGCAAATGGGATACAGGTTGTGGAGTCCATCCACAAAGCAATTTATTGTATCCAAGGATGTTACATTTGATGAGCAAGGTACTTGGTATGCAGGTAAATATAATGTACATGCAGATGATGAAGAAGTTGTGGAACAAAGAAAAGGTAAAGCAAAGATTCAATTACTTGATGAAAGTGAGAATAATGAAGTACAGATTGAAGTTGAAGAGAGACCAAGGTTTGATCCAGAAAGTGATGAACCAGAGACCTCAAGAAGTGCAGAAGTTAGGAGATCATCTAGGCACAAATGGCAACCTACAAGGTATAGCTATGACACTTCATTCTTGACTACTAAAGATTATGCTTATTTGGTAAAAGCAGATGAAGACCCTTCTACATTTGAAGAGGCCAAAGGGAAGAAGAATTGGGAAGATGCTATGCAAGAGGAGTATGATGCATTGATAGAGAATCAGACTTGGGATCTGGTTCCTAAACCTAATAGCCAGAAAATCATTGGTTGTAAGTGGGTTTATAAGACTAAAAGATTTGCAGATGGAAGTGTGTCTAGGTACAAAGCTAGACTTGTTGTGAAAGGATATGCACAGACATATGGAGTGGATTATGATGAGACTTATAGTCCTGTGGCAAAGATGACAACCATCACGACACTCATAGCAATTGCTGCTTGCAAAGGTTGGAAGTTATCTCAATTAGATGTAAAAAATGCTTTCTTGAATGGTTACATTTCAGATGAAGTCTACATGGAGCAACCAGATGGGTTCAAAGATCAAGTGAGTCCAAATTATGTGTGTAAGCTCAAGAGAGCTTTGTATGGGTTGAAGCAAGCCCCAAGGGCTTGGAATTATAGGCTTGTGAAATTCTTGAATGATCTTGGATTTCAAGCATCAAAGGCAGATAGTAGCTTGCTAGTCAAAGCAAGTGAAGATGGGTTCATTTATGTTTGTATTTATGTTGATGACATAATACTTACAAGAACAGATGATAAAGGAATACAAATGATCAAGAAGCAGATGGAGAAAGAGTTCAAAATCAGTGATTTGGGGAACCTATCATTCTTCTTGGGAATGGAGATTTCTTATACTCAACATGGAGTATATGTGACCCAAGAAAGGTATCTTAAAAATTTGCTAACCAAATTTAAAATGGAAGATTGCAGGGTTGCACCTACACCTTTGGAAGTGAATCACAAATTGTCTAGGTTTGGAGGAGAAGAGTTCAGAGATATGAAACTCTATCAAAGTTTGGTTGGTAGCTTGATTTATGCTACATTAACAAGGCCTGATTTGTCATATGGAGTTGGTGTGCTTTCACAATTTATGCATTGTCCTAGAAAGGAACATTGGATTGCAGGACAAAGAGTACTTAGGTACATCAAGGGTACACTCAAAGAAGGGTTGTACTATAGGTTTACTTCAGATACAAGAATCAAGATATATAGTGATGCAGATTGGGCAGGTAATGTGGATGATAGAAGATCAACACATGGATACTTGTGCTATGTAGGAGACAAATTGATTTCATGGTGTTCTAAGAAGCAACATACAGTTGCTTTGTCATCTACAGAGGCAGAATATAAAGGTATGGTGGAAGCTGCAAAAGAGGTAATATGGCTAAAGACACTTATGAAAGTTTTTGATGTGGTTCAAAGTACTCCTATTGTTTGTGGAGACAACATGAGTTCTTTATACTTGGCAGCTAATCCTGTGTTTCATGCTAGAACTAAGCATATTGAAATACAGTATCATTTCTTAAGAGAGAAAGTCATTGAGAAAGAGATTGAAGTCATACACACTCCTACAAAAGATCAACTTGCAGATATGATGACTAAAAGTTTGGATGGACCTAAATTGCAGAGATTTAAAGATATGGCAGGAATAAAGAAGATGCAGGTGATCACAATTGAAGATTGAGGGGGAGCTGTTGGAGCAGAGCAATCATCAATAGGTGATTACATGAAGTCCAAAAGTGAAAAGATATGTGGAAGGATGAAGGTTACTTTCAAAGGAAGAAAATAGAATCAGAAATGTTTCTTTTGTATATTACTCTTGTAAATAGTTCAATGTATTTTGAAAAAGATGACGAGTTAGACTCGTATATATATCTACAGATATGTATTCGTAGTAAGAGAGAGTGATATAGATCAGATAGAGAAGACAATAGGTAAAGAGGTGATGAACATTGTATGTATCATCAACCATATGTATGAAAAGTAATGAAGAAGAAAATGTTGTAGAATTCTGCGCGCCCATCTTCTCTCCCATTCTCCTTCTGTGCTTAATCTTTTGAGGAATCCTTTTGCACTTATCTAAGTCCATAGCTAATCTATCTATGGCTAGAATTTGAGAGGTTAATTGCATTCAGGCTGAGAGAATTTTGATTAGGAACATTCATATGTAAGAATGTTCTAAGAGTCGTAAAATCTGGCGTACATTTTATCTTCAAAGAAATGGTCAGTGCTCAGTCCACAGTGTAAAGTTTTACACAAGTGAGGGCTTAAAATCTAAGTTGGAAGGTAAGCTATCTATGGCTAAAAGATCTTGATCAAACGGGTTCGACATTGTGAGAACCAGTGCTAAGAAGTTGCAGGTGTCAAAGTCGCCATTGCAGAGAAGCTCTTTCAGACATAGGTAAAGTGTTTCACACATTTCTCAGTGTGTACTCAATCATTTTGAGAAATTTAACTTGGTAAAGTTGCGCAATCTCAAGCCAAAGTGGTGTGCAAAGTTTTGTCAAAAACTTTACAGAATTGATTAGTCAATGAGTGATTAATCTGCAGCAGACTTTTCTGAAAAGTTGAATTTTTCAGAACATTCAATTTTTCTGATAACTTGGTGAATGATCTCTAAGTTTGGTGGAGTCTAAGGTCAATCTTGATATAGAGGTGGTCTAACTTCAAGGTTAACTTGTTCTTTTGGAGATTAACACTCTCCATCAGTGGTATCAGAGCAGGTTGTGTCAAAATTGAAGTGAAGATGACTCCGACTATTGCAGAAGTACAAATCTTTACATTTTGAAGGTGCAGAAGGGTAAAGGCTGAAGAAAACTTGAAGGAAGACATACAAAGAGTATCAAAAGGATCAGAAGGAGCAACATTCGAAGTAAAGGTACATTCATTATCTGTAAAGGTTAAAGTTTTGAGACTACAGGTGAAGCAAGGATGGGAGATAGTCTCCAAATTGAAAAGTTGGATAGAGAGAACTATCCAGCTTGGTCTATGAGGATGGAAGCTCATCTTATGAGCAAAGATCTGATAGGATACATCACAGGAGATGAAGAAAAGCCAGAATTCAGAGATCCTAGTGTTCCAACTAGGGAGGAGCTTGCAGATTTGAAGAATTGGATGAAGAAAGATGCTCAAGCAAGGAGCATAACCTAGTGAATGACTATTTGCTTCCTCATATTAGAGGACTTGAAAGTGCATGTGACATTTGGAATGCTTTGGAGGAGCATTTCCAAAACACAACCAAATCAAGGAAGGCTTCACTATGGGCAGAATTTACTACTTTCAGGAAGAAGGCCTCACAATCAATCTCTGATTATGTGACAAAGATGAAGGACATTGCAGATTCTTTAGGTGCAGTGGATGAAGACATTGAAGAAGACAAATTGGTAAGACAAATACTCACAGGGCTAAGAGGAGATGAGAAGTGGAAGCCCTTCATTTTATCTACAGAACTTTCATTAGATCACTTTACTCCTGATTTGAATCAATTGTTAGGTCATATGCTAACTTTTGAGAATGATATCAAAGGAGATGTTGATAAGCGTGCAGGTCATGCAATGTATTCTAAAGACAAGAAGAAAGCTAACAAAGGGAAGCAACAATCAGGTGAAGAAGAAGGTACATCAAACCAAGCAAATTTCATAAGAGGAAAAGGAAATGGAAGAAGTAGAGGAAGAGGCAGAAACAACAAAGATAATGCAAGAGCTTGTTGGATATGTGGTAAGACCAATCATCTATCTCATGATTGTTGGCATAATAATCAAAACAATGGTAATTATCAGAACTTTAATCAAAGAGCAAGAGGTGGTAGATTTCAAAGAGGAAACTTCAGAGGTAGAGGTGGTAGGAATTCTTTTGGAAGAGGTGGAGGAAGAAGCTTCCAAAATCAATCCTATAATAACACCTACTACAACTATACATCAGATCAGAAGGAGGATTCAACTCTCATTATGAATACATGTGAAACCTCACATGAAGACATGAGAGTGTTCTATATTGATTCAGGATGTAGTAATCAGTTAAGTGGAAATATTGCTTTGATGACTGACCTAGATCATAATGCAATTAATCATACAGTTCAGACAGGTGATAATACAAAGCATAAGGTAAAGTCAATTGGTTCAGTCAAAGCTAAGGATGGGAGCACTCTTCTGAGTAAGGTACTCTATGTTCCCACAATTCCAAAGAATTTGATCAGTGTAGGTCAAATTGTGGAGAAAGGATATGAGGTAAGGTTCACAAATGATGGAGTTTTTGTTGAAGACCCTAGTCAAGGGTATAAACAAGTTATTGCAGGAAAGAAAGAAGGAAGGCTCTTCACATTGAAGGTACAAGGAAATGTTGGACATGCTATGTTCACATATGGAGAGCAGAAGGTATCAGAATTGGACCTTTGGCACAAAAGACTTGGACACTTTAATGAAAGAGGTATTAAAGAAATGATTAACAATGATTCAGTGCTTGGATTGCCTAACATTGCAGGTCAACACATGACATATAGATGTGGAGCATGTCAATTAGGTAAGGCTCATAAGCAATCCTACTCTAAGCATGGGTTTATGTATTCAGAAAGACTTGAATTGGTGCATACAGATGTGTGGGGTCCTTCAAAGGACTTTAGTATAAATGGCTCAAGATATTATGTCATATATGTTGATGATGCTACCAGGTGGATCACAATTTATGTGATTAAAGAAAAGTCAGAAGTGTTTAATACATTTAAACACTATCATGCATATGCAGAAAGGATTACAGGTCAACAATTGAAGAGACTAAGGTCAGATGGAGGGGGAGAGTATTTTTCAAATGAGTTCAATGATTATTTGTGGAATGTAGGTATAAAGAGAGAAGTCACTTGCAGGTACTCTCCTCAACAAAATGGGGTAGCAGAAAGAAGGAATAGGACACTTGTTGAATTTGCAAGGTCTATGATGAAAGAGAAGAATTGCCCAGATTATTTGTGGGCTGAGGTTGTTAATACAGCTACATACTTGGTTAATAGATTGCCCTGTAAAGTTTTGCAGGGTATGACACCATATGAAGCTTGGTGTGGTAAGAAACCTACCTTGGATCATTGCAGAATATTTGGATGCTTGGCATATGCATATGTGCCATCTCAATTGAGGCATAAGTTGGAGCCTAAGGCAGAAAAGTATGTATTCATTGGCTATGATGATAAGCAAATGGGATACAGGTTGTGGAGTCCATCCACAAAGCAATTTATTGTATCCAAGGATGTTACATTTGATGAGCAAGGTACTTGGTATGCAGGTAAATATAATGTACATGCAGATGATGAAGAAGTTGTGGAACAAAGAAAAGGTAAAGCAAAGATTCAATTACTTGATGAAAGTGAGAATAATGAAGTACAGATTGAAGTTGAAGAGAGACCAAGGTTTGATCCAGAAAGTGATGAACCAGAGACCTCAAGAAGTGCAGAAGTTAGGAGATCATCTAGGCACAAATGGCAACCTACAAGGTATAGCTATGACACTTCATTCTTGACTACTAAAGATTATGCTTATTTGGTAAAAGCAGATGAAGACCCTTCTACATTTGAAGAGGCCAAAGGGAAGAAGAATTGGGAAGATGCTATGCAAGAGGAGTATGATGCATTGATAGAGAATCAGACTTGGGATCTGGTTCCTAAACCTAATAGCCAGAAAATCATTGGTTGTAAGTGGGTTTATAAGACTAAAAGATTTGCAGATGGAAGTGTGTCTAGGTACAAAGCTAGACTTGTTGTGAAAGGATATGCATAGACATATGGAGTGGATTATGATGAGACTTATAGTCCTGTGGCAAAGATGACAACCATCAGGACACTCATAGCAATTGCTGCTTGCAAAGGTTGGAAGTTATCTCAATTAGATGTAAAAAATGCTTTCTTGAATGGTTACATTTCAGATGAAGTCTACATGGAGCAACCAGATGGGTTCAAAGATCAAGTGAGTCCAAATTATGTGTGTAAGCTCAAGAGAGCTTTGTATGGGTTGAAGCAAGCCCCAAGGGCTTGGAATTATAGGCTTGTGAAATCAAGCATCAAAGGCAGATAGTAGCTTGCTAGTCAAAGCAAGTGAAGATGGGTTCATTTATGTTTGTATTTATGTTGATGACATAATACTTACAGGAACAGATGATAAAGGAATACAAATGATCAAGAAGCAGATGGAGAAAGAGTTCAAAATCAGTGATATGGGGAACCTATCATTCTTCTTGGGAATGGAGATTTCTTATACTCAACATGGAGTATATGTGACCCAAGAAAGGTATCTTAAAAATTTGCTAACCAAATTTAAAATGGAAGATTGCAGGGTTGCACCTACACCTTTGGAAGTGAATCACAAATTGTCTAGGTTTGGAGGAGAAGAGTTCAGAGATATGAAACTCTATCAAAGTTTGGTTGGTAGCTTGATTTATGCTACATTAACAAGGCCTGATTTGTCATATGCAGTTGGTGTGCTTTCACAATTTATGCATTGTCCTAGAAAGGAACATTGGATTGCAGGACAAAGAGTACTTAGGTACATCATGGGTACACTCAAAGAAGGGTTGTACTATAGGTTTACTTCAGATACAAGAATCAAGATATATAGTGATGCAGATTGGGCAGGTAATGTGGATGATAGAAGATCAACACATGGATACTTGTGCTATGTAGGAGACAAATTGATTTCATGGTGTTCTAAGAAGCAACATACAGTTGCTTTGTCATCTACAGAGGCAGAATATAAAGGTATGGTGGAAGCTGCAAAAGAGGTAATATGGCTAAAGACACTTATGAAAGTTTTTGATGTGGTTCAAAGTACTCCTATTGTTTGTGGAGACAACATGAGTTCTTTATACTTGGCAGCTAATCCTGTGTTTCATGCTAGAACTAAGCATATTGAAATACAGTATCATTTCTTAAGAGAGAAGGTCATTGAGAAAGAGATTGAAGTCATACACACTCCTACAAAAGATCAACTTGCAGATATGATGACTAAAAGTTTGGATGGACCTAAATTGCAGAGATTTAAAGATATGGCAGGAATAAAGAAGATGCAGGTGATCACAATTGAAGATTGAGGGGGAGCTGTTGGAGCAGAGCAATCATCAATAGGTGATTACATGAAGTCCAAAAGTGAAAAGATATGTGGAAGGATGAAGGTTACTTTCAAAGGAAGAAAATAGAATCAGAAATGTTTCTTTTGTATATTACTCTTGTAAATAGTTCAATGTATTTTGAAAAAGATGACGAGTTAGACTCGTATATATATCTACAGATATGTATTCGTAGTAAGAGAGAGTGATATAGATCAGATAGAGAAGACAATAGGTAAAGAGGTGATGAACATTGTATGTATCATCAACCATATGTATGAAAAGTAATGAAGAAGAAAATGTTGTAGAATTCTGCGCGCCGATCTTCTCTCCCATTCTCCTTCTGTGCTTAATCTTTTGAGGAATCCTTTTGCACTTATCTAAGTCCATAGCTAATCTATCTATGGCTAGAATTTGAGAGGTTAATTGCATTCAGGCTGAGAGAATTTTGATTAGGAACATTCATATGTAAGAATGTTCTAAGAGTCGTAAAATCTGGCGTACATTTTATCTTCAAAGAAATGGTCAGTGCTCAGTCCACAGTGTAAAGTTTTACACAAGTGAGGGCTTGAAATCTAAGTTGGAAGGTAAGCTATCTATGGCTAAAAGATCTTGATCAAACGGGTTCGACATTGTGAGAACCAGTGCTAAGAAGTTGCAGGTGTCAAAGTCGCCATTGCAGAGAAGCTCTTTCAGACATAGGTAAAGTGTTTCACACATTTCTCAGTGTGTACTCAATCATTTTGAGAAATTTAACTTGGTAAAGTTGCGCAATCTCAAGGCAAAGTGGTGTGCAAAGTTTTGTCAAAAACTTTACAGAATTGATTAGTCAATGAGTGATTAATCTGCAGCAGACTTTTCTGAAAAGTTGAATTTTTCAGAACATTCAATTTTTCTGATAACTTGGTGAATGATCTCTAAGTTTGGTGGAGTCTAAGGTTAATCTTGATATAGAGGTGGTCTAACTTCAAGGTTAACTTGTTCTTTTGGAGATTAACACTCTCCATCAGTGGTATCAGAGCAGGTTGTGTCAAAATTGAAGTGAAGATGACTCCGACTATTGCAGAAGTACAAATCTTTACATTTTGAAGGTGCAGAAGGGTAAAGGCTGAAGAAAACTTGAAGGAAGACATACAAAGAGTATCAAAAGGATCAGAAGGAGCAACATTCGAAGTAAAGGTACATTCATTATCTGTAAAGGTTAAAGTTTGAGACTACAGGTGAAGCAAGGATGGGAGATAGTCTCCAAATTGAAAAGTTGGATAGAGAGAACTATCCAGCTTCGTCTATGAGGATGGAAGCTCATCTTATGAGCAAAGATCTGATAGGATACATCACAGGAGATGAAGAAAAGCCAGAATTCAGAGATCCTAGTGTTCCAACTAGGGAGGAGCTTGCAGATTTGAAGAATTGGATGAAGAAAGATGCTCAAGCAAGGAGCATAATCTACATGGCAGTCAATGACTATTTGCTTCCTCATATTAGAGGACTTGAAAGTGCATGTGACATTTGGAATGCTTTGGAGGAGCATTTCCAAAACACAACCAAATCAAGGAAGGCTTCACTATGGGCAGAATTTACTACTTTCAGGAAGAAGGCCTCACAATCAATCTCTGATTATGTGACAAAGATGAAGGACATTGCAGATTCTTTAGGTGCAGTGGATGAAGACATTGAAGAAGACAAATTGGTAAGACAAATACTCACAGGGCTAAGAGGAGATGAGAAGTGGAAGCCCTTCATTTTATCTACAGAACTTTCATTAGATCACTTTACTCCTGATTTGAATCAATTGTTAGGTCATATGCTAACTTTTGAGAATGATATCAAAGGAGATGTTGATAAGAGTGCAGGTCATGCAATGTATTCTAAAGACAAGAAGAAAGCTAACAAAGGGAAGCAACAATCAGGTGAAGAAGAAGGTACATCAAACCAAGCAAATTTCATAAGAGGAAAAGGAAATGGAAGAAGTAGAGGAAGAGGAAGAAACAACAAAGATAATGCAAGAGCTTGTTGGATATGTGGTAAGACCAATCATCTATCTCATGATTGTTGGCATAATAATCAAAACAATGGTAATTATCAGAACTTTAATCAAAGAGCAAGAGGTGGTAGATTTCAAAGAGGAAACTTCAGAGGTAGAGGTGGCAGGAATTCTTTTGGAAGAGGTGGAGGAAGAAGCTTCCAAAATCAATCCTATAATAACACCTACTACAACTATACATCAGATCAGAAGGAGGATTCAACTCTCATTATGAATACATGTGAAACCTCACATGAAGACATGAGAGTGTTCTATATTGATTCAGGATGTAGTAATCATTTAAGTGGAAATATTGCTTTGCTGACTGACCTAGATCATAATGCAATTAATCATACAGTTCAGACAGGTGATAATACAAAGCATAAGGTAAAGTCAATTGGTTCAGTCAAAGCTAAGGATGGGAGCACTCTTCTGAGTAAGGTACTCTATGTTCCCACAATTCCAAAGAATTTGATCAGTGTAGGTCAAATTGTGGAGAAAGGATATGAGGTAAGGTTCACAAATGATGGAGTTTTTGTTGAAGACCCTAGTCAAGGGTATAAACAAGTTATTGCAGGAAAGAAAGAAGGAAGGCTCTTCACATTGAAGGTACAAGGAAATGTTGGACATGCTATGTTCACATATGGAGAGCAGAAGGTGTCAGAATTGGACCTTTGGCACAAAAGACTTGGACACTTTAATGAAAGAGGTATTAAAGAAATGATTAACAATGATTCAGTGCTTGGATTGCCTAACATTGCAGGTCAACACATGACATATAGATGTGAAGCATGTCAATTAGGTAAGGCTCATAAGCAATCCTACTCCAAGCATGGGTTTATGTATTCAGAAAGACTTGAATTGGTGCATACAGATGTGTGGGGTCCTTCAAAGGACTTTAGTATAAATGGCTCAAGATATTATGTCATATATGTTGATGATGCTACCAGGTGGATCACAATTTATGTGATTAAAGAAAAGTCAGAAGTGTTTAATACATTTAAACACTATCATGCATATGGAGAAAGGATTATCTATTTATCTATCTATTTATC